>JAOXJP010236744.1:13142-38328 GCA_025762735.1 Platanus orientalis | reverse complement strand
AATGGATGTTTCTTCAACTATTTTCTTCAGCTGTTCTAATTGGACAACCCATTGGATCATTCCCACCTAAAACGTTTATTAGTGACAGATTACCTTAATGATAATGGCAACCATATACACACTCGAAACCGTTTTCATTTAGATGGAATTAGTACATTTTTTTATTCTATAAATGAAAATCCTTCACAAATTTCATAAGCAGAAAACTTTAAGTGTACGTTTGGATTCATCAAATTATAATTAACCCTTTGAATTAAATTATGCATAATTGAAAACCGTGGTAAAAAAAATCCAATGGTTTAGAATCTTATCATTTGGATGCCCTGTTGGTTTATTAATTGGAATAAGTGAAATTTTAGTTATTCATCACAAATTTCATAATCTGGGAATTTCAAGGGTGTGTTTGGATTTGTGGAATCGGAATTACCCTTAAAATCTGCAAAACCCATGAGAAAAAAATTTCCCAAAGTTCATAATTTATATCATTTGTATGCCTAAAAGGTTTGTTAGCCATCCGTCACAGATTTCATAAACCAGAGGAATTGGAATTAACCCTTTGAATTGAATTATGCATTTTTTTAATCCATAAGGTACATAATTTTATTATTTGGGTACCTAAATGGAAAGATTTGTTTGGTGTAGCAGATAGTTTCTTTCTTTTTATAAGGGTTTCATAATGGGAAGTTGGAACCCATTTGTTGCCGGCTCTTACCTCCATAGGCTTCTTATAGACACATTAAGGGGACGCACTCAACAGTAAAAATCGCCTTTTTAAAGGGGATACACTCAACAGTAAAAATTGGATATTTCCCCCTCTCACTCACTGTTGTGGATTTGATCTGTTACGTGAGGAACTTAATTAAAAGATTCAGGCTCTTTGAGAGGCCCGTCCCTCTCTTTAGACAAAAGTTGGATAAACATTGATAAGAGATGATCCCCTCATTGTGTATATATCTTTATTTAAATAGAAATCCATCTCTTGGTATCAAGGAGAGGTTACAACTGAAGTGAATGCAATCCCTAGTCAACTGCTAACTACTACCTAAACTACTTGCATAAGAAGCGCTCTCTACACCAGAAGCATTCTCTACTTGCGACTAGACTTGTTAAACTTTTCTACATGGACTTCATTCCTAAACTGAGGGGATATTGTGATTCTTCCGCAGACTTCTTCAGCAACGTCTTGGAGACTCCTTCAGTAACGTCTTTCTTAACATGTCGCTACCTGAGGGTGACGTGCTAGCAGTTGGGCACGTTACATTCCCGTGTCCTCAAGTGCAGAGTCATCCTCGACGTTGAAGGAAGGGTAGTGTTGCTGCAACGAATGACTAAACTCCCATGTCGCCTCCTCGCGTGGCAGCCCCTGCCACTGTACCAGCACCTTAGTCACGACTTTATTACCACGCCTAACTATCATACGCTCGAGAATGCGCTCTAGCTGTGGCACAAAAACTCCTTCTTGATCTATTTCGGGTAATTGGGTTTGAACGGTGACCTTATCCCCAACCTTCTTTTTGAGACAGGAGATGTGAAAGACTGGATGGATACAGGCTTGGTTGGGTAACTCAAGTCGGTAAGCCACTGTTCCGACTACCTCCGCAACCTTAAATGGGCCATAAAATGTGGCAAGAGCTTCATGTTGGTACGCATGTTGACAGAATGTTGGCGGTAAGGTTGGAGTTGCAAGAAAACCTAGTCGCCCACCTCAAAGTGGCATTCTATCCTATGAGTGTTGGCAGCAGCCTTCATTCGCTGTTGAGCTTTATGTGAATTTTCTTTTAGTAGGCCCATGATAGTTTGTCGACTACGAAGCTTCTTGTCTAGGGCGTCAACCTTGGTCGTGCCTCTCACATAAGAGGTGAGATGTGGGGGTGGGCGCCCATAAAAGGCTTCGAATGGGGTCATTCCTGTAGCCATGTGGTAGCTTGTATTGTACCAAAACTCCGCTAGTGTCACCCATTTGGACCACTCCCGAGGCCATTGGCTACAAAAGCAACATAGATATTGTTCGAGGCACTTATTAACGATCTCCGTCTGACCATCAAATTGCGGGTGTAAAGCTGAACTCATCTGTAACTTGGTGCCTTGGAGCTTGAAGAATTCTTGCCAAAAGAGGTTGACGAAGATCGGGTCACAGTCACTGACGATGGAAGATGGCATCCCATGAAGCTTGAAAATATTAGCAAATAATTCATGTGCCACCGTGGTGGCAGAATAAGGGTGTGAAAGCATAAAAAAATGAGCATATTTAGAGAGGCGATTGACTACCACAAACAAAGTCGTCTTTCTATGTGAAAATGACAACCCCTCAATAAAATCCATGGAGATGTCCGACTAGATCTGGGTCGGAACTTCCAACGGTTGAAGAAGGCTTGTAGGGCAAACCGTCTCGGACTTATTACGTTGACACACGTCACACTCTTGTATATAAGTCCTAATCGTGCTCTTCATTTGAGGTCAATAAAAATCTGCTTTGGTGCGTTGATATGTCTTATTAAACCCTTCGTGACCACCATAGGGACTGTTGTGCATATATTCTAGAACCTTCACATCGAATAGAGAAACCTTGGGCAAGTAGAACCGCCTTTTGTAGAAGAGAAACCCGTCTTTTTTTGTAAAACAAGTCGGATCAACTCATCCATCCTTGAGGTTATGTAGCAACTATTGGATAGATTCATCTGTGGCATGCTCTCTTCATAGCTTGTTTAACCAATCAGGTATGAGGGTGGAAATGGTAGTCACTTCACTTGGTTGTTGGCGGGAGGGAGCATCTGCTACAATGTTATTGGTGCCGCTACGGTACTCAACCTCGAAATCATAGCCAAACAATTTTGCAACCCACTGCTGCTGAGCCGGAGTGCCTACCTTTTGTGTCAAAAGGAACTTAAGGCTTTGATGATCTGTTTGCACAATGAATCGCCGACCCAACAAATAATGATGTCATTTCCTTACAGATAAGACCAAGGCTAACAATTTCTTCTCATAAGTGGATAGATATAGGGATTTTCCTCCTAAGGCCTTGCTAAAGAATGCTATGGGGCATTTGTTTTGGGACAACACAACCCTTATTCCTGTGCCTAATGCGTCGCATTCGACGTAAAATGTTTCTTCAAAATTAGGTAATGTTGGCACTTGTGGTTGGGATATTGCAGCCTTTAGTTGGTGGAAGGCCTTCTTGGTTTCTGCTGTCCAGATGAAGGCATCCTTCTTAAGCATCCGTGTCAAGGGTCGTGCGATGTGACCATAATCTTGGACAAAACACCTATAGTACCCAATGAACCCTAGGAACCCTCTTAAGCCTTTCAAGGATTTTGGAAGGGGCCAGTCAAGCATACCTTGGATTTTTTCTGGGTCAGCTGCGATGCCCTTAGTTGAGACAACATGGCCAAGGTATGTGATGGAATCAACAACAAAGATGCACTGGGTCCTTTTGGTGAACAACTGTTGGTTGCATAATGTGCTCAGAGTAATACACAGATGTTCCTTATAAACTTTTAAGTGATGGGCTATAGACTAAGATGTCGTCGAAGAACACCAAGATGAATTGCCTCAGGTAGGGTTGGAATAATTGGTTCATGAGTGCCTGAAAAGTGGATGGATCATTTGACAACCCGAAAGGCATGACTAAAAATTTGTAATGCCCTTCGTGAGTGCGAAATGCCGTCTTGAACACATCTTGTGGCTTAACCCGAATTTGGTGATAACCAGACCGAAGGTGAAGCTTGGAGAACACATGGGCCCCATGTAATTGATCAAGCAATTCTTCAATGATAGGAATTGGGAATTTATCCTTCATGGTGAATTGATTCAAGACCCAATAATTGATGCAAAAGGGCTTTGGTTGGGTTGAATAATCTCGGACTTCAGCATCTCATCCACAATCCTTTCTATCTTAGTCTTTTGGTGGTGGAGATATCTATATGGCCGAGAGTTGACGGGTTGGTCTCCCACCTACAATGGAATTTGGTGGTCGCACGAGCAGGAAGGTGGTAGACCCATTGGCTCCTGGAACACGTCCTTGGAATCTCTTAGTAGCTCAAAAATGCATGGTGGTAGGGGGTGGTCAAAGGAGGTTGTGCTGTGGATTCAGTGGTGAGCATATAACAACAATGAAGGCTTAGTGTGGATGGGCCAAATCTGGAAGAAGGCAAGACACCCAGCCCGGTTCAAGCCTCACCTTGGAGTTTACAAGTGTTGCTCCCCTGTTGGAATGTCATAGACAGGTCTAAGAAATTCCAAGTGATAGGACCTAAGCAGATGAGCCATTGTGGCCCAAGCACCGCTTCACACCCACCCAGCCCTAGTACCATGAAATCGTCTATGATTTCCACTCCCTGGACCTTGAGCTTAACACTGTTACACTTTCCTTGGCAGGGAACCTTGTCCCCATTAGCTATGGCAACTTGCAGCTTTACGTCTTCTTGGATGGTTAGGTTTGCCTTTTTGGCGATGTAAGGGTTGATGAAGTTATGGTTGCTTCCAGAGTCAATGAGGATAATGATTGGTACTTGATTGATGTATCCCCTGACCTTCATGGTTTGGGGCATGGAACTGCCAAGGATTACATAAAGAGAGACTTGGGCTGTTGGGTTATCATCTAGTTGATCTCCTATGTCTTCTTTGATCATGTCTTCCTCATCCCAAGAACCGAGATCCTTAGGCCACATGCCTTCCATCAAATACAAGCGTTGCACCTTACATTTGTGTCCCGGGGCAAACTTCTCATCGCAATTGTAACAAAGGCCTTTTTCCCGCCTTTCTTTCATCTCAACGGCTGTCAACCTCTTAATGGAGGGGTTTGTGGCTTTTGGGCCGGCTGGTGTTGTGGGTTGACTTGGCTTGCTCCACCCCTTTTTCTCCTAAAATTTATCTTCTCCTCCTGCATTCGTGCCAACCCTATTGCATCAGAAATGGTGGTTGGCCTAAGCATTTGTATGCTCAGCCGGATTTCCTCACGTAAACCTCCAACAAAATAGCTAACCATAAAGGCCTCATTTAGTCCTTCGGTTCGATTGGCTAACTCCTCAAACTGGGTCTGATATTGTTTAATGGTGGATGATTGGCGAAGTTTAGCCAAAAGCACCGTTGGGTCCTCGTACTGACTAGGTCCGAAACGAGTGAGTAATGCCTGAGAGAAGTCATCCTAGTGGGAGATGGCGCCAGCCCGCTCAGCCCATCGGAACCACTGCAGAGTCTTACCTTCTAGGTGTAAGGAGGCTAGCAGTAGTTTCTACATATTTGGGGTTTGTTGATGGGTGAAAAATTGCTCTACACGGTATAACCAACCCGAAGGGTCTTGCCCTTCGAACCTTGGGAAATCCAAACAGGACGTCCGCATGGTGAAGGAGTTGGAATTTTCTTCACCCCCTGTTGCTACACGCCTGCTGGACTGAAATGCTCTTGAGCTCTCACCTCTTTCAGCATGCTGAACATGCGTCAACCGACGAAAGACCTCCTGGAGCACTGAGGCTTGCTCATGAAGCTGCTGTCCTTAAGCTTGGAGAAGTTCTTCCAACTTGTTAAGCTTGGACCCATCAGCCATAGTAAGAACTCCCTGCTCTAATACCAATGTTACGTGAGTAACTTAATTAAAAGATTCAGGCTCTTCGAGGGGCCCGTCCCTCCCTTTAGAAAAAAGTTGGATAAACACTGATAAGAGATGATCCCCTCGTCGTGTATACTTCTTTATTTAAATAGAAATCCATCTCCTAGTATCAAGGAGAGGTTACAACTGAAGTGAATGCAATCCCTAGTCAACTGCTAACTACTACCTAAACTACTTGCATCAGAAGCGCTCTCTACACCAAAAGCATTCTCTACCTACGACTGGACTTATTCAACTTCTTTACGTGGACTTCATTCTTAAACTGAGGGGATATTGTGATTCTTCAATAAACTTCTTCAGCAACGTCTTGGAGACTCCTTCAACAACATCTTGCCTAACATGTTGCTACCTGAGGGTGATGTGCCAACAGTTGGGCACATTACATGATCGCAGACACATGAGAGAGAGAGATTCTTTTGTTCGTCGTCTATCACCGATCCTTTTATGGTTCCGTTAGTGTCAGACAAAAAAAGTCTTATTCCGAAGAGATGGTTTCATTCCTGGTTCCACAGGGTTAGCAACCATCTTGATTGTATTCCAAAGAAAAAAATGACATGATTCCGACAGGGTCCGGTGAAAAAGGGACCTACAGATAGACACGTGTCTAGTTTTATCTCTTGTTTGTCCTCTTCCCTTGAGAGAAGCAAAGTCGTTTTGTTTTTTAGTTAGCAACCTAATAAATTAACATTGGTTTAGCCGGTTAAAGACCAAAAAGTTAACTCACATTCATTGGCGACGTGTCATCATTAAGTTGACGTTCCAGTAAAACTACAGAAAAGTCACTACATGAAATCTGCTTTGGTTGAAAAGATGCCTCATGTCTATTCCCTCCTACCAAGTGGTCCTAAATATATGGGATAGGTTCTTTCTATACGTTAATACTCCTACTACTTCCCATTGACCAATAAACACTATTTTTTAATAAGTCTCTACACCTCATCCGTTCATGTCCTTGAAGCTGATTTAGGGCTTCTTCCACTGCCAAAAAGTATGGTGTTGTGAATATTTTTCTTTTTGAATACAAACCAATATTGTAGATGGATTTTGGACAAACCTCTAGACTAGTTAGTGATCTGTTGACCACCTCAAGCTCTCTAATCCCAAGTCCCCCATTAACAGCAATATCTTTTTGAAATAAGCCACATGTTCTCAAGTAAAGATGCTAACCTTCTTTTGAATACTCCCACTAGAAATTCCTTTTAACTTTTTACATGTGTTCTTGAGAATTAAACTAAGTACACATGACTATGAAAGAATGAATTCTAAAGAACTATTTTTCCAGAACGAGATACCATCTTTTTAGTTTTGCATTGTACTTTTGAAGCCGAAATTGAGAGGTCTCTTTCTTTGAGGTCCATTAGAAGTAAAGATCCTAAATATTTTTCATTTTTGCTCATAGCTTGAATTCCCAACAACTCAGTTAGCTCTCTGCATTTTTCTTGTCCAATATTCCTACTAAAATAATTGATATGTTGACCCTACTAGGTAGCATAGATCTCCAACACCTCCTAACTTTAGAGACAAATTCTGTGTTGGCTTTTCCAATTAAAAAACAAATCATCAACAAATATAAGGTGAGTGATCAAAGGAGTATACATATCTATCCTAATGCCTTATAGATGGTTTTGCATCTCCATTTTGTGTAAGAATCTTGATAAAACTTCTGAACAAAGGATAAATAGATAGAGGGCTAGCAGACTTCCTTGCTGAATACCTCTTGATGGCCTAAAAAAAAAAAACCTTTTGGTTCGAGTTTTATTGAGAATGACTGAGAAGGAAGTGGAAGTGACTCCTACCATGATTATTTCTACAACATTTTGATCAAACCCGAAGCCATTAAGAGTTGATTTGAAAATTTTCCATTCCACTCTGTCATATGCTATTGCTATATCAATTTTAAGAGCAAAGCACCCTGCTTTCATTCCATCCTACCCATAAAATGAATCAACTCCCATGTTGTCAATTATTTGTTTGCCAAGAATAAAGGCTCATTGGATTAGAGAAATTAGTATGTTCATAATCAGCCTACTAGCTAGAATTTTTGCCATCAATTTATAAGTCGTATTGAACAATGCAATTGGCTTATAATATGTAGGAATCTCTTTTCTTGTTTTGTGTTTTTAGGAATGAGTTAACAATATATGATTTATGGATCTTGTATACCTTCTAGTTCAAAAATCATTCTTGCATGAAATCAACCACTTCATTCCCTGTTGTGTTCCAACAATATTCTAGTAGAAAATTGTAGGGATCCCATCTGGACCTAGGCTTTGAATGGATCTCTAGAAAATAGTACCTCCTTGATCTCCTCAATTGGTGCAATTTTGCTAATAATTTCATTTTCTTCTTTTGTGGCTGGTGCCTTGGTAAATTCAAATTCATCTGAAATAGAAATAGGATTATATAAGGAAAATATCTCCTTAAAATACTCAATCAAAGATTGGGAGGTTTCACTTGGGTCATCTATCCATGTTTCGGCTTGATTCCAAATACAACTAATCCTTCTTTTCCTTCTGCAATTTAAAGTAGTAAGGTGAAAAATCATGTGTTCTTGTCCCCTTCTTTGATTCATGACACTCTGGATCTTTAAAGCTAATACATTTTTTTAATTCTAAGCAATTCAATGTGGTAGTTTGTTAGTTCTCTCTCCTTATTCCAAGCATCTTCTAATGTGGGGACTGAATGGAGTATATTAGTCTTCCCTTTATTTGGATTAATTCATTTTGTATATTTTCAAAGTGTTACTTGCTCCACTTTCGAATTTGATTCTTGAACTCATTGGTTTTTAGCAACCAATTTCTTTTGAGGGTTAGAGTGCTAGGCAGAATTTAGAGTTTCTTGAAATGAGTCATGATTAAAACACGTAGCCTCAGACTGAAAGGGTGGCCTTATTTTTTTATTCATTGACTTTTAAAAATTTAATAAAATGGGGTTGTGGTTTCTATTCATCAACATGAGATGTAGGATAGAAGTATCCGGGTACTTGAGTTGCCATTGGCTACCAACAAGTGCTTGATCTAGTCTCTCATTGATAAGAAAATATGGTCAATTTTTATTGGACAAGTGTAATCTGGCTTTGAATAGCCAAGAACCATTAAACCACATTTTTTTTTTATCAACTTTCAAAAATCACAAAAATACCTTTTCGGCATGTTATGACCTTCTTGCTTCTTGAAAGATGTTACAATGGCATTGAATTCACCAATGCAACACCAAGGCTTAGTAGTAGTTCCAACATAATTTATTAAATCAGACCATATTTCTTGATGACAAACTCATTTTGGACAGCCATAGACACATACAAGATTCTAGTAATAAAATTTAACATCATTCCAAATCCTAGCAATTATAACATTATTGAGAATGTTTTAATTTCCAACTCAATTGAATCATCCCACATTAACCGAAGTCCTCTTGATCTACCAATAGTGAGAACAATGTAGGAGTGTTGAATTTTCAATCCAACAATAATTTTATTAGATATTTCTTCAGACAATTTGGTTTCTGATATGAAGTATATGCTAGCTTGGGTTGAGTGGAGTAGTTCTTTAAGGGTTCATACTATCGGGTCATTACTCCCACCTCGATAGTTCCAAGATCACACCTTCATTTCCCTTGTGATTGTTCTAGGGAAACCGTCACCTTATGTGTTTTTCATTCTCAATTAGTCTGTCCACTAATTTCATCACTTTTCTACTTTTGGCTTGCTTATTGAGATTAATACTGGAGAGGAATTACTTTGAGGAGCTTCATACTCATTGGTTAATTGAAAAAAAAATAGCTCAACTTTACCTAGTATAATCTATTATTCAATCCTGTATCACTATGATACTATGTTTGACAAGAGGGAGAAGTCAGATCCAGTTGAACTAAAGCAAAAAATTGGTTCGGTTCAACACCTGGTTCATTGACACCCTAACCATGTCCACATCTTCAATGTTAGTGCCTATATTGCTTGGGAGTTTCGAATTGGGTAAATTATCCACTATAGAGATATTTGTAAGATTTAAACCAGCTGCAACTCCTTCCAATTATGGAAGCTTATCCTTATCACCAACTATAGTGGATCCCAGTAATGACATGGTACTCATGGTATTTTATTTAGTGAAGAGAGTAGAGCAATAATCACATTATGGACATTTCCTATGGCATTTACCACCATAATATTGCTAGCAATCATAATGGGAGTTTCTTCCTTAGAGCTTGGGTTCAATGAGGAGAACTCAGTTAGTGAGTTGGCAATCATGAGAGATGGATTTTGATAGGTCTCTATGTATAACCTTTGATTTAGTATCCACCAACATGTGCTTCATAAATGAGTCTTTGATTGTGCAGCATTGGTAGGAGTTTGAGTCTTACCCAACTCTTTTGTAATTTCCTTATCCAATGAAAGTTGTTGGGGTGCTATTTCCTTAAAATGTTGAGACTCCTTGATTTGAGGGATATGGGCTATAACCGTTGACACCTTCCTTTGTATGCTAGGGTCATTTAGTTGAAACTTATTTGGAAAATCAGTATGTTACTTTATTGTATGCTGCATAGAATCAAAGAAATGCAATTCTTTATGAGAAAGTGTAGTGTACCTTCTATAACCATCCATATTCAATCCACTATTGAATAAGGAGTAGTTGTCGGACCATTCCACATAATCTCTAGACTGGATACCCCTTCTCCATCCTACTTGCTAGCGACTATGGGGATGATGAATCCAATAAGTTTGATGAGCTCGCTCCACCAATAGCTCATCTTATATTTTCTTATCCTTTATACTTCTTTGGAGCTTGTCTTATATCTACTATAAGAGAAGAATCGAACTTAGGCTTGAGAAAGGCTAAGAGATTCTCTTGTAGGCTTTCAGGGTACTCATTGACAATGTTGGAACAAAGTTCCCATAAGTTATTACACGATCTCTGTGTGATAGAACCCTAGTTCTATCAATAACAAAAATAAAAAATTGAAATGAGAAAGAGAAAGGCGTATTGATCTCTTCAAGAGGATTAAACTTCCAAAGCCTTAATGAAAATAATATTTCTTCCTTGATAGAAAATAGGCTATGGGCCTGCACTTATATAACCTTCTTACCAATAGAAAATGAAGTTGCTATAGAGGAAAAATAACCCAGAGCAACCAATAATAGATGCATTTTACCTAAATAGAAATAACATAAAAGGAAATGGCTTCTAAATATAAATATTAGAAAATGATAGAGGTGGAATAGGTAAGCGATTATATCATTCTCCCGCACTTAAAATCAACATTATCCTCAAGGTTGCCCAGTGATAAACTCTTGGAATTTCTCCTACAAAGTTTGATAGGCTCCCATGTGGCATCTTCAATGGGTAGATTTTTCCATTACACTAGAACCTTAGTTACTATCTTATAGTGTTATTTCACAAATCTTCGATCTAAAATTGCATACGGCTGAATTTTCACTTCCCCATTAAAGGACATGTCAGGAAATTGACTTTGAGTAATAATTTGATTTCACAATTTCTTTTTGAGACATGAGACATGAAAAACCGAATGTATTTTTTACCCGATTAGAAGATCCAATTAATAAGCAACATATATTTTTCGCTCAATAACCTTGAACGTTCCATAAAAACAAGAAGATAGTTTCATTGAAGCTCGAACACTGATTGAAGTTTTTCGATAGGGTTGTAGATGCAGAAAAACACAATCACCAACTTGAAAATTTCTCTCTCAGTATGATATTTTTCTACTTGTTGCTTTATACGAGCTTGTGTCTTATGAAGGTTGTCTTTGAAGAGCTGAAGAACATGGTCTCTATCTCGTAGAACACAATCAACTTGGTGCATAAATGAAGAGCCATATGAGTATGAAGTGATGAAAGGGGGAGCTTATCTGTACACCACCTTATTCAGTGTTTTCTTAGTTTCTAAATGATAAGTAGTATTATACCACCACTCTTCCCATGGAAGCCAATGAACCCATTCTTTTGGTTGATCTTTTATATAGTAGTATAAATAATTCTCCAAACATCGGTTAACCACTTCAGTTTTCCCATTAGTCCGAGGACGATAAGCAATACTCATGTTCAACCAAGTTCCTTATAGGAGACAAAGCTCTTAAAAAAAATTATTTGTGAAGATGGGGTCCTTGTCACTAACAATAGAACTTGGCAGACCATGTAACTTGAAGATGTTATCAATGAAGACCTGGACAATAGTAAATGTAGTATAGGGATGTGATAATGGACATAAGTGTGCATATTTAGTAAGGAAATCTACAACAAAAAAAATTGCATTATTCCTATGTGAGGTTGGTAGGCCATCTACAAAATTCATAGAGATGTCCTCTAAATTTGAGTTAGAATATGTAATGGCTGAAGTAGGCCTGGACTAGCTAATGTCTCACCTTTATTTCACTGACACATTATATTCTTCCAAAAAGTACTTAATCTCAATTTTCATTTCATGCCAATAAAATGCGCATAAAATTTGTTTATATATACGAAGAAATCCAGAGTGACTAAGAAATGGGAGTTTCCAGATATAATTAGCAATCAATATAATTCGGCCCTTATGTCTTAGGTCTATTCCATCCCATGTATAGTGAGTGCTAGTAGGATCTTGCTGTAGATTTTGAATAAGGATTTGTGTTGTGGAATCATCTGGCCACTCCTTGATTTCTTCAAGATCATTACATAACAACCTAGATATAGTTGCTAGTTGAGCTTGTTCCAGAATAAGGGACAATGCATCCGCTACCACATTATTGATGCCATTTTTTAATTTTTTTTTATAGATAATCTCATAGTCATAACACAGCAACTTGGAGACCCATCTTTGTTGTTCCATAAAAGAAATCTGTTGCTCCAATATATACTTCAAATTTTGTGATCAACATGGATTTGAAAATGACGACCAATGAGGTATGGTCTTCACTTTTGAACAACATCAATTAAAACCATCATCTCATTGCTATATACATATAACTGTTGGTGCAAGGGTGACAATGCCTTGTTAGTGAAGCCCAAAGGATGGCCATCTTGCATCAATACTCTTCCAATTCCTATCCTAGAGGCATCACATTCTATCATGAATACCTTATTGAAGTCAAGTACTGCAAGTACATGAGTGGTTGACATTGCTTTCTATAACATTTCAAAAGCTTCTTCACCTTAAAACCCATTTAAAGGTATCTTTTTGTAAATAATGTTGGATCACTGGTTTTTCCATAGTCCTTCACAAACTTATGATAATAGCCATTCAATCCAAGAAAACCACATAATGCCTTAATAGTTTATGGTGTAGGCCATTCCTCCATAGCCTTAATCTTTGAGGGATCTGTTGCCACTCCCTCCTTTGAAATAATATAGACTAGGTACTTTACTTTAGATTTTCTAAAGCTACATTTTGACTTTTTGATAAACAAACAATGCTTTCGCAAGAGGGTGAGAGTTACATGAAGATGGTATAAATGATTCTCCAATGATGAATTGAATATAAGGGTATTGTCAAAAAACACTAAAACAAACTTATGAAGATAAGGAAGAAATATGTCATTCATCAGGTTCTAAAATGTTGATAGGGCATTTGTTAATCCAAAGGGCATCAACAAAATTTAAAGTGGCCATCATGAGTTTAGAACACAATCTTTGGGATGTCCTTTTCATGAACACGAATTTGGTGATATATTGAGTGATGATCCATTTTAGAGAAATATTGGGCACCTCCAAGCTCGTTAAGCGATTCATCCATAATCAAAATAGGACATTCGTATTTAATAGTGATTTGATTCATAGCTCGATAATCAACACACATGCGTCATGTTCTATCCTTATTCCAAACAAGAAGCACTGGGGATGAGGGACTGACACTAGGCTGAATAATCCCTACTTCAAGCTTCTCCTTAGTTATTTTCTTGATATCAGCCTTTTGGATATATAGATGACGACAAGGCCAGACATTTACAGGGCCTCTACCAGGAAGTAAAGGAATGTGATGATCATGATAGCGTCATGGCGATAATCCCTTAGACTCCTCAAATACATCAGAGAAGTCTGATAAAAGTGCCTTGAAGACTTCTAATTTTATAGGAGAAGACCATGGACCCTATAGCCATCTTAATTGCATAAGAAAAATATCACATGCCTTTCAAAGAATCTGCTCATCTGGTGGTTATTGACCGTCGTTACACTATCACTTCTTGATAGTTATCTTCTACACATTTAAAGAAAACAACATAACAAATGTTGAAAAAGTTTAGGTAATATCCCCCAAAGTACGTAACCATTGAGCTCCCAATACCAAATCACACCCGTCCAATGGTAATAAAAATAAATCAGAATTCTTAATTTTGGACATAAATCTTCACATTATGACATTTTTCGACACTAGTTAAGGATCTACCATTTGCTACCTTAACCTCAAATTTGTCGGATTGCTCAACAAGACAAGAGAGTTTTTTGACAACCTTGACATCCAAAAATTTACTAGTATTACCCAAGTTAATTAAAATTGTCAAAAGTTTATGGGGTGAAATAATTAATTAAAGCATGTACAAAAATAGCCATGGTATCCTCATTACCTTTCTAATCGGTCTCCTTGGTTTCCTCCAAATCTATTTTATCTTTGTCTTCATCTTCTTCATCAAGGTCACCTGTAAGTTCAATCATCAGAAGTCGTCTCTGTTTAAAACGATGACCCCTTTGTCACTTTTCATCACAGTGACAACATAGCCCTTTTGATGTTCGCTCCTTGAGTTCTTCTTGTGTTAGTCTTTTCATAGGTGCATTATAATTAATAGCATTCATTGGATTTTCTTTGGACGATTCAAAATTGGGACTATTTGAGCCCTTGTACACTCAATGACTATCTTAATTAAGTTTTTCCTCTTGTAATCGAGGATAAGAGATAGCCACCAACATAGTGAGAGACATATATATCTTGACTTTGCATCTAATGTTTGGACAAAGTCCCACTACAAATGCCCAACAAATTGAGGCTATAACCAATCTCAGGCCCGATTGGATAGCCATTCAAAATGGCCTTGATACTCTAACATAGTCATCATTTTTCATATTGTTGCTAACTCACCATGCACATCTTCATACTATTAAGAGCCAAATCACACCATCATTACTTCCATGAATTCCCTCTAAGTTGAAACTCCATGTGATCTTGCCTCAAACCAATTGTACCATTGAATAGCATCATCATCAAGATTTATTACAATGATTGCGACATTATGGTCTTTTACAGTTTGATGGTACCAAAAATATCATTATGCTCAAGATACCTAGCCAATAGGATCCATACAATCCCTTTGTGGAAACTATATTTATATGTGAGAAATGTTTTGATCTAGGTCAATATATCCTCTGCTTCCCCAATTATCTCTTTTGTTGATACGACAATTATGGAAAGTTGTGGTGTCTTGGTCATATCGATCCCTAGGAACGTTGGTAGATCTTGACGTAAGGTCATCATGAGTGATGATCAACTTTGATGTAAGTTGCTTTTGCAAAAGTAATTTCTCAAGTATGGATTTTAAGGAATCAAACTTTGCCTCTATCTTTGCATTAACGACTACTATCACCTCCAACCTTGTTTTTAAGGATTTGTAATTTGTCAATGCCATGCTTTATTTTCCTAAAGATATAGAATAATCTTTGAGATCAGTAATACCATGCCATTTTTTTGAAATTGTGTGAGTGACATTCACTAGGAACACTGCTTTGATACTAAGATGACACAACCATTGTTCTATCAATAACAAAAATAAAGAATTGAAAAAAGAAAGACCTCCAAAGCCTTATGACAAATAATATTTCTTCCTTAATAGAAAATAAGCCACAGGTCTACACTTATATAACCCTCTTAACAATAAAAAATGAATAACAATAAAGAAAAAAACAACCCACATCATCCCATAGTGGACACATTCAACCAAAATAAAGATATCATAAAAATAAATTTCTTCTAAAAATAAATATTAGAAAATGAAAGATGTGGAATAGGTAAGCAATCATATCACTAGGTTGATTGGACTCCAAGGGTTACTAGTATTCAATTGGAAGTAAAGCTATAAAAGTCACAAGTGGCAGTTTGGTCTTGATGAAGGGAGAGAAATGTAATGATTTGTATCATCTGATAGGGAATACTATAATTAACGGTATTCTTTTGACCTTAATTGGGAATTAGAAATAAGATATATGGAATACCATTGTAGGGTATCTTTTTTATTAAGATAAAGACAAGTGTTTTAGGATTTTAGGTGATAAATGATGGTAAGATAGTTCTTATGATTAGATAGGACAAATCAATTTCACTCTCTAAAGTTGACTAGGGGAGTTTACTCAAGACAACTTCACATGTGCATTGGCCCTATTATGATTAAATCAAATAAAGTCAAGACCAAATTGATTCAATGATATCTATAGCTGTAATTCTTTAAGGCCCATCATTGTTTGTGGTGATAGAAATTAAATTATCAAATTTAGATTTAAGGTAAACATGCATCCCAAACATAGATGGCATAGAATTTAGCACAAAGGACAAGGGTAGGGCTTTCTATAGGGTGGTCTATAATGTAGGCCAAGGTAAAGTGTTGTTTATGTGACAATTTTTGGTATAATAGATACAATGGAGTAGACTACAACATGATATGTTCAAAGTGGCTGTGAAACAAGTCAAGGTGGATATTGTTATGTTTGTCTTGTTTATCATCCATTGAATTGATGAGCAATCCAACAGATTAAATTTAAAGAACTAATTATAAGTTTTATCTAATTAAAAGTGTCATTTCCTTGTATGAGAAGAACTAGAGACAGGAGAAAATTCTCTATGTAAGAGAGATTCACAAAAACAAACAAACAAACAAAAAATGATGACTGCTATGACTTTCCTTCTCCAAGATTTTCTTTTTGAATGAAACAAAGAGGCTAAGGAAATTTGTCACGTGATTCAGCTGTCCAGGATTTTCTTCATAGTGAGAAAATAGAGTTTTCTCCAAATTGTTAAGAGAAAGTGAGAAGCATGTATAATAGGCTCTTAGGTTTCATTGCGACTTAGTATTGAGCTAAAAAAAGGGTGAATCCTTCTATTGTAACTTGTATTTCTTTGGTTTACAGTAAAGAATCGACAACACCTGTGAATGTTAGCTAAAGATCTAAACCACGTAAAAATCCCCGTCTTATGGGTTTGTTGATTACTTTGTTGCTGATCATTTTGTTATAATTATCGTGAGTTGTTCCTGTCCATATCTCATTACATGGTATGTTAGGGCTGTTTCTACTGTGCCAAATATTGTCCCCCTAGGTGTTGGAATATAACCCATTGAGATCCTTGAAAATCATTGTAAGACTTTAAGTAGCCATGAAGGTTTTTTTATCCTTGCATTAATGTTTTTCTTTTTAAGTCTCTATGACAATGTATCATTCATGGACCCGATTAATTAGAAAATATATGAAGATCTTAAAGCATCATATGGAAGAGTTTAATCCTTAATTCCAGAGATTTGAACAAAATCCAAAAGTATATTCATTAGCTAAGGATTTAGAACATTCACTTAAATGTTACAACTTGATGAGCTCGATAAGGAAGCAATCATCCATGACAAGTGGGATATATCAATTACGCTGTGCAAGACGCAATCAAGAGATTTACAACTACAACATCTGTGCTCGATTCAGTTCATTGTCTAAGAGAGAGAGGAGGGATGTCTATTTGTCTTGGCAAGTTGATTAGAGACCCCCTTTGTTGTACCAGCCGATTGTGAATTGGTCTTTTGATCACATATAGCCATCCTTTGCTGGTGGTAATGATCATGTTGGCCATTTGGGCAGCAACAAGGAAATGATTGTCTGTGTTGACACAGGCCTATGTAGGTGTGCTATTGATTGACACATGATGTGGTTTTGAATTTGGTCTCTTTTTTTTTTTTTTACAGCTGAACACTTCTTTGAACCCCAAACAGATGATGTGTCAGCTTATAATTCACCATAAACACTACAGACACTCTTGTCATCACATGACATTTTCTTCTCAGCAACAATGACTAGGAGGCAGCTACAGAAGGTGCTGCTCCGGCATCTACCCTGCCTTCTATAGATGAGGATGGGATTGACGGTTCCACCTGAGAGCCTAACATCCTTTTTTTTTCTTCTCTTCATTTGCTTCTAATATTTTGGTAATGAAAGCTTAAAGGTGGGATTTTTTTTTTTTGTTAGAAATGTAATATGTCGTGTTCAGATAATCAATCACTCATTCAATCTCTTGGTTTTTGAAATATTTGATTATCAGTGTACCATTCATTTATCATTCAGTTCATGGATTAATGTTTCACTTCTCTGCTTAGTTGGGTTATTTGTTTTTCTTTTCAGTTTCCAATGAAATTATATGGTAATCTAATACGAAGATCTCCAAATGCATCTTGGGTGTCGTTGATCTATTCCATTTTTTCGCTTGAACAGATTTTATTTCGGAGGGATTTGAGGATTACTTGAAGATTTGGATATTTTACTTTCAATCAGTTAAGTTCAGGGTAAGGTCGGTCTCTCTGCCTCCTGTTCACTAGATTCATCTTAGCAACGAATAAACCAACCCTTGTTAGCGTAGCAGAACCCATCCATATGAACCACTTTGGTATCCTTTTGGATTCAAATTCCGTGTGTGGTTTTTGATGAACCTATTCTTGCTAGTCCAGTTATCTCCGTCTCCCACATCCAACAAATTCAAGCACAAGCACATCGAAGCAAGGAATGAAACTCGCAAATATTACAAACCTCATCATATATTTTCTATACACAAAACTACCATTTTGCAGACAACTTGATTAAAATGGGGTATACTAGGTTGAGGCACATGACCAAGTTGCTGTTGGCATGCTTGAGGCTCTAGCCTTGTTTTTTACCCCCCCTATAACCGAATTGGCAGACCAAAATTTTGGAACGTTTTGATTTCCCCTCTCAGGCCTGCAGTCACAATCACCATGCCCCAAGCTGACTTACCTTGCGTTACCCCGTTAGAGAGGTCTATGCCATCATGGGGGCTCCAGTTTTTGGTGGCTGCAAGAAGCTTTTCTTCAGGCCATGTTGCCGAGATTTTATCAAAGAAGAAACTGTTGTTTGAACTAGAAATGGTACCATGCACTGGGCTATTGGGGCACCCATATGTCGATGGTGTCCCCTCGTTCCCATTAGCCTCCTCCACTGGAAAAGTTGGATTTCCATTGTGGTGGTAACTGAGTCCATTATGTTCCCCCCTACAACTATCCTGAATTTCCCATGCACTGGCCTTGCCGGGCCAAGGAACAGCCACTGATACATCCTGACAGTGGAAATGTTCGTAAGAATGTGTGACTCTGACCCCTTTGCTTCTATTCGGCTGGGAATCACTTTCATGTTTCCACACATACACATGAGAGTCCTCGCTGGCACAAACCACATGCTTTCCGTTGGCTGTCAATGAGGCTGAAATTTGGCTGCTTCTATTGCGAAATCCTGCCATAATAATAGGAAGCAAGGCACCAGCTTGCAACAATCAGATATGATTCTCCATGCAATGGAAATAAGATACAGATCTGTGCTTAATAATGCAAGATAAAGCCCCATTGAAGGTATTAGTTTTGCTTGTGACACATTTTTTAGCTACTGTTGGTGTAATCCTACTGGACAACTGTCTAGATGCATCCTGAAAGATGTTAACCTCTGTAAGAGATATGAGTTGTCACTACATAATATCATATCAAAAGTCCAGCCTCATCAAAAATTTTGAATTAATAAACTAAAGAATGGGTGTCGATGTGTCTAGTCCACATATATACCTGAACCCTGATATATACATCAGGTCCCGGGTCTTGTCGAGTCTGCATATATGTATGAATCATATGGATGGTGGGTGTGATACCCAAACCTCCAAATATCAGTATAGGGTTCCAATTCTTGAGAACTAGAAATAGACAACCATGAGAACTTGAACTATATTTTTTTGATTTCCAAAAAAAAAAAAAGCAACGGTATAATACATACAAGTATTTTACCTTGATAAATCTTATAATTCATATGCCCATTTATCCACCTGGTAACCATTACGCAACTCCAAATCAGTCCCAATTCTTAGCCCGGTATAACTAAGAATTCTGACCCAAATACTGATGTAGTTCCAGGGTGTGAGTCAAAGACCCAACTAATTACCCATTGAAACCCTAGGAAAAAACCATGGTTTTGTTTGGATCTACCCTCCCTATGCAATTTTTTTTCACACAGAATTCAAGATAAATATCAGTTGTGTGTATGGGCAAAATTGCAGAGAAATATGAGATGCTTCACTTTTTTAGCGGGGAGGTCCTTCCTCTGTGAATCTGAAAAATATTTCCTGTTCCATGGAAAGAAGTCTCAGTAATCTAGAGCAGGGTGGCAGCTTCCTCTGATGAAGCTGGAGCTAACATCTTGAGGTGAGAATTCTTGTTACTCTATTTGTTGAATGTGTGGATTGAGTAGGGATGTGACATATTAGGGTCCTTAGAAGAAGAAACTTTAGAAATCGTAGAGTTAAATCCACTCGACTGAATTGTATATATCACCTTATACATAAGCTATACAGTATGGTATTGGCATACCATACCAATACATGGAAAATACAAAGTAAACAAAAAAGATACCCCCAGATTATATGTATTTACAACTATACCCCATATACAAGACCCATCTTGTGAATACTATTCATACATGATTTCCAACAGTCCCCCTCAAGCTGGAGGATAGAGATCTCACATTTCCAGCTTGCTCACAATGGAAGAAGTGAACAACATTCAGCCCCTCGGTGAGTATATCAGCTAGTGCCTAGTTACTAATCTGTCTTAACAAATGGTGTATTATAGTCCCAGACTTGAGGTGATCTTTGATAAAATGATGATCTACTTAAACATGCTTGGTTTTATCGTGTTGGACACGATTATGCGTGATGTTTATTGCAACCTTGTCATAAGGAATCCCAATTTTGCTAATAACATTTTCAACCACAAGAGTTCACAAACACCATGAGCCATAGACCTAAACTTAGCATCGGCACTAGATCTTGCTACACCAATTTGCTTCTTACTTCACCATGTAACCATATTTCCACCCACAAATGTGCAATTGTCTGAGGTTGAGCATCTATCTGAAATAGAACCAGCTCAATCTGCATCTGCATAAATTTCTACTCAAAGACGACCTTTCTTTGTATGTAGAAGACTTTTTAAGAAATCCCTAGTATCTAAGGATCTTGAAGACAGCCATCAATTGAGATTTTCGGAAAGCATGCATGAACTGACTCACTACACTAATTTGCATAAGCAATATTGGGTCTAGTATAAATAGATAAGACGGCCCACCAATCTCTAATATCTCCCAACACCAATGAGACGATCACTTTCCTCTTCCTCGAGCCTATGATTCGGATCAATTGGAGTCTCACAAGGTCTACAACTTGTCAAACTTCTTTCTTAAAGAAGATCTAGAACATGCTTCTCCAAGAAAGAAAGAGATCCCCTTTTTGGACAAGGCTATTACGATTGCAAGAATCACTTTAACTGATCCAAATCTTCAATTTCGAACTCCCGTGCCGGCTGCTTCTTATGTTTTCTTACCTCTAGGTCATCATTCCCACTTACTACAATGCCATCCACATATACAAACAAGGAAGTCAACCGATCATCTTGTCACTTCACAAATAGTGTGTGATTAACTTGACACTGTCTACATCCATACTTCATTATAGCTCTTCTAAACCTTTCAAACCATATTCTTGTAAATATTTCTTAAACCCATACAATGCTTTCTTTAATATGCATACCATCCTTTTCGTAGCTGAATCCACAAAACTAGGAGGAGATCACATATACACCTCTTCTTCAAGATCACCATGTGAAAAGATGTTCTTTACATAAAATTTCCATAGTGGCCATCCTTGGTTAGAAGCAAGAGAAATAAAAACTCCACAAAGTTCATCTTCGCTACTGGGGAAAAAGACTCCTAATTGTCTATCCAATATGTCTGTGTACACCCTTTTGCCACTAGCCTTGCCATGTGCCCATCCACTGAACCATTAGTTAGTGTTTCACATTAACCACCCATTTTCAACCAATTGGTTCCCTTCCTCTAGGAAGATCCACCATTTCCCATGTATCGTTCTTCTTAAATGCTTTCATCTCTTCCTCTATTGCAGCCTTCTAATTAGGCTAGGAAAACGTCTAATATATTACAAGGTGCAAACATAGAAGATACAACAAAAACAAAGGTACGAAATGAAGGAGATAGGACACTATAAGAAACAAATGTGATAAAGAGTGTTGAGTACATAATCGTATACCCTTTCGAGAGCAATAGGAATGTTTGAATCATCAAATGAACCTTTAATTAAGAAAGAGGAAGTACAAGGAGTACCTTTCTTAGATGGATCTAAAGAAGTGTCCTAGCATGGGATATGAGGTGAAATCTTGTCTTTGGTCTCCTTTCATCTAACATACATCTTCCATTCTTGACTTCCTTTTTTAAACTCCCCTTTCCTACCTTTTTCAATTTCTTCCTTACTACCTTTTTCAGTCTCCCCCAAACTGTCAACATCTGCCTTGCTATTACCACAATCAAATGAATATGAAGGAATAGGTGATAGTAATGAAGGAGGGAACAACTTTTCACTACAACTTTCCCCTTGAAGAGATTTTGTTGCGAAGAGAAGAATGGAAAGGATTCAAAGAAGTTCACATTCATGGATACAAATCGCCTACAAATAAGAGGATGATATCGATATCCTTTCTGACTCGTGGCATAGCCAAAAAAAAAACACTTCAGAGATTTAGGATCTAGATTTGTATGCTGAAACTTAGGCACATGGACAAATAATAAGCCAAAAGTCTTTAATAGAAGAGAGAACCATAGTTTGCTGATCACAATCTTTGCATTAAAGGATCCATGTCAGTATAAGGTCTTTAGCTCTTTGATACACTCGGAAGGAAGGCTCAGCATAACTTCAAAGATCCTTTTATTCCTTTCCATCTATATTGACCAACACACTGTTGTTGGGGTTAGACTCCAAATACACTTTCCTCTGGCAGACAAGGTCTTCCCTTTCCAGGAGAGCAAAAGGGCAGGCAAGTCAAACGGGGTAGTCCACCTCATCCTAAAATCCCTAAGGACCCCAAACCAGACCTCTAAAGCAAAGGGGCTAAGCAACAAGATATGGGACACAGATTCACCATCCGCCTTACATAGGCTGCACAAATTTGTCAGGATGAGCCATTTCCTTCGCAACACATCTATTGTATGGATGTTCCCCAAGTAGGCGGTCCACATAAAGAACTGAATCTTCAGAGGAATTGGGGCATGTCATATAGCTTCCATGGTTCGTGATTGTCAGCATGATTGCCAAGGAGGTAAGCACAAGACCGTACACTGAAAAGCCCATAAGATGTTGCAACTTGCAACCCAGACTTTTTTGTCATCCTTATCAAACTTTAACTCAGATGACTCAAGCCTCCCAAGCAAGGCAACAATGTCACGCATCTCCCGACCGAAAGCTGGCCTCTAAAGGATAGGATGCCATACTATTGAATTGTGGTTGGTGTCCAAATGTCTCGAACTAACACATTAGGATCTGTTGCCAAAGAGAAGACCGAGGGGAATTCCCTTAAAAGCGGCTATTCTCTGCACCATTTGTCCTTCCAAAATTTCGTCTTGAGGCCATTTCCTATCAATACCCTCAAACCTCTCTTAAAGTCGTAGAATAACCTCATGATACCTTTCTAAGGGCTGATAGCACAAACACCTCGAACTATACAAGGGTCCTCGTTGGGATGCACACCATATCTTGACATAATCACCCTCCTCCATGTGTTGTCCGCCTCCCTCCCAAACCTCCACAGCCATTTACAAAGCAAGACTTTGTTCATTAGATCTAACCGACACAACTCCAAACCCCCTTTGGATTTCAAGGTGCCCAACCGGTCCCATGCTACCAAATGAAGACCCTTTTCTTTGCCTCCCCCCTTCCACAGAAAGTCCTTCGGAGTTACTCAATGTGGAGAGCCACATGGGCCAGACAAAGAGGCACAAGAAGTACACCGAAATACTTGCCAAGGCACCCTTTATCAATGTTACCCTACCTCCTCGAGAGAGATATTAAGCTTTCCACCCTGCAAGTTTCTTCCACACCCTATCAACAACTGGACACCCTAGATCAGCCGCCAACAAGCCAATGTTAGGCACATCCCCTAGCACAATAAGTAAACTCTTGGCAAAGTTCATTCTCAACCCCGTGACCGCCTTGAAGCACTGTAAAACACATCTCAGCATTTGGATCTGTGTTTGGGAATTATTACAAAGAATGAGCGTGTTGTCTGCATATTTGTAAGTGAGAAATGATCACCTCCTCCCTTCCCACCTTGAATCCTTTAAGAATACCACCTTCCAATGCCTTTCTCACCATAGCCCCCAACATTTTGGCCACCAAGAGAAATAGGAGGGGGGATAACAGGTCTCCTTGACCCAAACCCCTAGAGGCTTCAAAGTTGCAAGTTAGGATACAATTCACCAACATTGAAAAGGATGCAAAGATGAAGCATTTTCACATCTAATTTCTCTAACGAATCCCACAACAATACCTCCCAGAATGTATAAAACGAAGTCTCAGTTGATATGATCACAAGCATCCTCCATATCTAGCTAGCAAATTACTCTAAGTCTCCCACTACGAGTCCGATCATCAATACATTCATTGGCGCACAGAAAACCATCAGTAATGGATTTGTCTGTCAAGAAAGCCCCTTGCTCTTTGGATATAATAGATGGAAGAACTACCTTGAACTGCATTGCTAGCATGGTTCCAAATTTCAATTTCGAAGAATATTTTGCCTGGATGAATTATAAAAATTTCGATATTTCGTTTTGAAATATTGAAAATTTATGGAAGGTTTAGAAATATATAAATTTTAATTAATTATTATATTATAAGTTAATATATTGAATTATTAAAGATTTTTAAATTTTTTTAATTTAAATTAATTTATTTCATTAACTCCAACTAATAAGGTAATACATACATAGATTTCAGTGTATCAAGTTATTAATTAATAAAATTATTAGAATATTGAAGTATTCAGATGTAAAGTTATTGAAATAGTAAATTAATAACTTACTAATTAATAAATTTATAAAGGTATTAGTTATTAAGATATAAAATTAATAAAGTATTAATGTTTAAAGTTATAACTTATTAGTTATTAAGTTATGAAGTTGCTTAAATGAGGGTATTATTGTAAATACACCTCAACCCATCTTATTAAAAAAAAAACAAAACAAAACCCTAATGGGCTCTTTAAGCTTTGAAAGAGGGAGAGGCAAGAGACAGAGACAGAGACGGGGAGAGAGAGAGAGGTAAGTTGTCGTCCGTCTTCTTCTTCTTCTTCTTCTTCTCCTCCTCCACCTCTTCCTCTTCCTTTATTCTCTACGATTTAAACATTTTTTTTTGCGATATTTTGCTTTATTTCGCAAAATATCAAGGTTTTGGGGTGATATTTTAATGAAATTTGGGAAAATAGGGTTTCCCTTGTTTTTTATTTCGATACTTCAAAAAT
>JAOXJP010236744.1:0-13132 GCA_025762735.1 Platanus orientalis | reverse complement strand
AATTTCTAGAATTTCGGCGAAAGTTTCGAAATTTCGTCACACTTTGGAACCATGATTGCTAGGCATTTCAAAATTATTTTATAGGCGCTCCCAACAAAGCTAATTGTCCTGTATTCTGACAAACGTTCAGCTCCCTCTTTCTTAAGAATCAACGACATAAAAGTGGCGTTGCTCCTTGTCTAAAAATCCCCTCTCATGAAAGTCATTGATCACCTCCATAAGATCAACTTTTATAGTTTCCTAACACTCTTTATAGAATTAAATGGGAAAACCATCAGGGCCTGGGGCCTTGTCACCCTCCATGAAGCCAATTGTGCTCCTAACCTCCTCTTTAAATGGTCTCTCCAACCAATTAATTTACTCATCTGAAATACTCGGAAATGTGATTCCCTCCACCCTGGGGCAAACATCCCAATCCTCATAGGTTCCGAAAATAGTTCTCCACATGAGATCTAAAGTCCTCTGACCTATCCACCCAATCCTCCACCACCCTTAGCCTGTTGATTCCATGTAACTTTGGCGACAGCTCTCCATCTAGTGGAAGAATCTTGTGTTCCTGTCACCCTTTTTCAGCCACTGATTCCACGACTTTTGGTGCCACATCACCTCCTCCATCAATAAAAATATGTCATAGTTGCTTTTTAGGGTGATTCGAGATGTCCTTTCCTCCTCTGAAAGCCCCTCAACCTCCTTGTCTAATAGCTTAATTTCATCGAGGATTGACTCTTTACACGCTTCAACTTTGCCAAACCTCTCAATTCCACCCTTGCAACTTATCTTGAAGAAGTTTCAATTTCAACCAAAATCTTTGACTCGAATGCCTTCCACCACAAGGATTGCCACCAATCAACCACCAATTCTTTGAACCCTGGCTGAATGAGCCACATGAGGTAGAACCAGAAAGGCTTAGACATTTGTCTTTGCATCCCTCCTATTATCAACAAAGGAATGTGATCAGAACTTGGGCAAAGGCATAGTGCTTGCTTCAATTGGCGAGAAGTAGTCCTCCCAATCCATTATCACAAAAAACCAATCCAGTCTACTCATCAATGGTCTTTTTTGGAAGTTTAACCAAGTAAATCTAGGCCTCGAGAGAGGAACATCAAGTTGTTCCTATCAACAAAGTCATCGAACAGCTCCATACCCCCTGTTCTCCTCCCACCTTTGTTCCTTTTGTCAGAAAACAAGACCTCATTAAAACCCTTGCCCACTACACACCACGGCAGGTCACTAGACATTCTAATCATGTCCAGCCCCATCAAGAAATCCAGAAGTAGAGTACCATTTTGTTGGCCCGTAAACTGCTGTAAGATACCAGCTTTAAAGCTCCCCATGGCGGATTGCCATTAAGAGTAGCTGAAAACCTGTCCACCCTTGAATCTACATCACCGATTATGTCCTTATCCCAAAATAAGGTTACCCCTCTTGCCGTACCCGCCAAAGGGAGGTAGACCCAACCTGTTCTCACAAAACTGCTAAGCTCCAAAATTACTTTTCTGTCGATCTCCAGCTTTGATTCCACCACCAGAAACAACTCGGCCTTACTTCTCCAAACTATGTCTTTGAGCAACCTTCTTCGATACTTGCTGCCCAAGCCCTGCATTCCAAGAAAAGATTTTGATTTTCATCTATAACCTCCTTTGTTCCCTCAAGGACTTATTCTTGACAAACTGCATTGCTCCCCCACCCCCCTATCATAGGCAACTCCCCAATGTAAATTCCTCAGCTCTCTTCATGTCTTCACTAATTGGTCCTTCTTGGTAGGTTTAACGATTGCCTTGCTTTCCAACTTCGCAAATAAAGCCAGGCTTCTTGTTCAAGCCCTTCGAATGATAGACCCACCAACCTGCTCACCTCCCCGAGTTTCATCAAAACCCAATTTGACACTCTGCAATTGGGCAAACATCTTCGGAAATAGGGACCATGGCCATTGAGAAGCTACTATCATGCACTTTCTTGACCTCTTCCCCAATAAAGCAATGGAATGAAGAGTGCCCTAGCTAAGGTTGCCTCCCCACCGTAACACGCTGGTATGGAGAACTGGTATCTTCAGGTCCCTGAGTCAAGAAATTGTAGGGTTCAAAATCCCTACTTTCCGGAGGTCTATCAGACCTCTCACCCTCCAAGCACTGTGGTGATACCCCAGCCCATCCACATCATGACTGTATGCACCTCATCCATCAGCATAACTTTCCCCCTAAGATTCTGAATTTGTTCAATGGCATGAACTTCCTTAGCTTGAGGGGGAAGATGTTCAGCAATTTCCTGTTGCAGGGTGCCTTTAACCAGTTGGCTCTCCCTCCTCTACCTTCAACATCGTAAGCCTGGAGCTCTGTCTTGAGTTGGGATAAAAATTCTTGGGAGGTCCCGATGACAACCAGAGCATTTGGTTTCTTTGAGCGAGTCGTCTAGTGAGTCTTGGGTCAATCACGACTTCTAGAGGCTGGTTCCCACAGCGGTATGCTGGTCTCTCTGGCTGGAGCAAAATATCAGAGTATTCCAAGACTAGTTGGAACCTTCTCATGAAGCCCTGAGAAATGCTAAGGAGATAGTAATCTTGTGGGCAATGATCTGCAAAGGCTGTGAGAATTATGGGAATGGAATGATGTAATTGGCCTTGATGCTTGAAGGGTTGGGGCTTCAGGTTATATTTGTTGTTTTCTCAGATTGAATTTGAAGATTTTTTTTTTCTGTATCTTTTATTGATATTTTGGGGATTTCTTATACCTTAAATAAATTCCTTTTTGCTTATAAAAAAAAAATCTACTGGTACCATTGAATTTTCCAGATCAAGTTCCAAAACAGCACCTTAGGATAGCTATAAAAAAATGGAAACTAATAGATGTTGAATTCTATTTACCTTTGAATTTGTGAACCAGATCAACATCATCAATGACCCGGATTCGTGAATCTGCAGATGTAATAAGCACTTCTGAGGAACTCCCTGGGGCAAACTGTTCAATAAAACTAATAAGCAATGGAAGAAAGTGTTTGAACTGCATGCAAACAGGAGGTCAGAGTATAAAGTCCATGGTCTATGTGATATATTTAATCATTAGATATGAAAGAAAATAAACAGATCTAGAAGAGTATGTTGTGGCAAGGTGACTTCATTACCTGGAAACCAGTGATCTTCTTGAGATGGGATTTCTTCCTCTTATTTTGTAGATCGATCTGACTTTTCTGCTGCAACTTCTTTTCTGAAAGATGAGAGAGTTATAGAAAAAGATGAGGTTTCATGACACAATAAAAGTTAAATTAGGACTAGAGAAACTCTAGGCAAAGCCACCACATATGCAGCAAGACAAAAATTACTTTCTACTAATTCAGTAAAAGGATTACAAGTTGCAATTCCTTCAAGTAACTACTATAGAATGATATTAGCAGAAGATTCCAAGAAAATCATATTAGAAAACGAGGAACCAATATCAATAAATCAGTTAATAAAGAAGTCTCTCAGGCATACCAGATGTGTTATATAAATGGCAGCTCCCCTTGTATGAACCAACTAATGCACCCTTCAAAAGTCAACAAACAAAACCCTTGAACCACGGATGATAATGCAAACATAAAATTTTTGCAATAAAGTTTGGAATATTGGAGGATTATTGAATATAAGTCATCAAACATAACAAGACCTGGCCATCAGGTGTATAGCAAGCAGCAGTGACCATCTCATGTAGATCATTCCAATCAACAACTTGACGATCTGGAATGCTCCATATACGGACCTTAGCATCTAGTGATCCACTAATAAAGTATCCATCGTCTACGGGATTAAACTGGATGCAAGTTACTGTGTCAAGGCAAATACATAAAATAGCAATGTAATTAGATAATAAAGAAAGTACTACAATTAGAAGTAAAGATTTTGTAGGAACATAAAAATAAACATTACAAGACCATGCTGCACTTACCATAATCACTGTGTGAGAACATTTTCAAGCAAGAATTACTTGACATGTGCCACAGTCGTACTGTCTTGTCCATTGAAGATGACAGCAGATACTGAAAATGAAAGGAGTTCAAACTATAAGATTTATTGAAATAATTCAGCAACCAGAAATTGGATAGTATCATTTCAAGGAAGGCAAAAAACTTTTAATCTGAAATTACTTGTCCAATTTTGTAGGATAAGCAATAAATCTTAAATAACACTACGAACATCCGCTAACCTCATCTACCTACTCGATTGACCACTTCTTCGGGCGACGGGGAGGTCCATCCATCATATCTGCTGGTCTGCTTGGAGCGTAACCATACTTGGAGGTTTCATACCCGGACAGGAATGGGAAGGTTGGAGTTAAGCATATGCAACCAGGAAAGCCCTAAGGTTTATCCAACTGGTAAAAATATATCTAGGAAAAAGCTACTCAAGCAAATTATCAACCTAAAACAAAACTACAGAGAAAATGGTTCACAAAATATAATGAAAACCAAATACAATCAAACTGAAAATGATCATAGATAAACCCACGGGTGTGTCTTGGTACTAGTGAAGGGTATGGTGCTCTCTCTTAAGATCAGATAGGACTGCTGATCTGTTCAGTATTGGAGCTTGGTGTACCATAGACAAACATTCCCATGATGCACTAAATCGATCCTTCATATAAAAAAATTGTGTACCAAAAGAGGCACCACAAGATGGCAATCATCATCCCTTAGATTGAATATTTAATCATTATTTTTTGTATTTAAATCAGGTTAAAATGATTTCAGTAGTTCCCTTTTGATCTAGGACTATTTTCATAAATTCTAGATATTTCAAAAGGATACATTTATGTTGTGCTTATAGCCAGGAAAGTTGGTTGGAATAGAATTTTAAAATTAATTGAGTCAGTGTTGCCTTTGAGGAACCTTGATGTTTAAGCGGCATGCATCAATAAGTCCAACTCATGTCAGACACAGCATCAAGCACTTGGTCTACAAAAGTCCAGAAAATTCACCATTTAATAAAACACGCCACTCTTCAAGGAGCATGTCTCTATTTGGATTAAGAAATGAGGTGCTAGAATGCTAGGGCCCAAGTTAAAGAATATTTTTAAAGAAAACAACAGATTGATTTTTTCCATCCCAAGCTTGTTTTGCCATTTTTATAAAGATAAAAACCAACCCTTTGGCCAAATTGTTGCAGCCAATTGTTTCTCTTTGATAAAACCATGCAGCGCCTTGACCATCACCTAGCCAAGGCCATCCTAAATGCCATTCGAGTCCCTTGACCCACCGATATACCCCACATGCACTGACAAGGATATTGCTCACCAAGAGCACTGATGTGTCAAGCCCCACTTAACCAGCCCACAAGTTCCTCCGTTGTGTCCTCATGACATTCGTCCCACTCATAGGGTTCCTCGTATCCTCGTAACCGTACTAAACCAAGTATATGACTAGTCAACCACATTGGCGCACACACCGTTCCATTGAAGGGCACCTCAAAAGTACCATTGAAGCGCAACTCCAACAACTATGGAGCTCCTAGTTGCTCCGCCATGTAGTACAAAAGGCCTAGCACGCCTATAGCACGTTCCTCAAGCTGCCACCAGCCATTAAGCCCACTAACACAAATGACACCCAACGAAGGCACCATGACGTTTATTACAAGACATTGCCCCTCGTCTTGCTTGACCATCGAAGTGATCCTCCTATGCAAGGCCAAGCTCATGCAGCCAATAGCATGTTGCATGCCAACGCCCATGCCTTGGGAAATACCACCTTGCCCATGCCAATGCTCATAGCTGTCGTTCCCATGCATGCACCAAAAGATATGTCTGTGATATTCTCCCCTTGTCTAGTTGACACCATCATCAACACAACCCCAATTTCTCACTTGTTAATTGCACCCCGATTACCCCAAATCATAGCCCAATACTACACTGAATTCAGCTTTAGAAGCTATGTATAGTACCTACTTCTCAATTCTTCTTAGTCACTAAGGCTCTCCCAGAGACATTGTACGCATCCCATTGCACACAAATTCCCAATGTACATATTCCATTGTACACCAAAGTCTACTCTAGGACACTTGCCTAACTCCCCAAGCAACAATCTTACACTGACTCTTAAAACATCTACGGCTTTAAACTGCTCTGAAACCCAAACTCAAGCACTACTTTGCTATCGAAATCAGCCCAACTCACCTCGCCCATGAAGCATAGTCCAACGACCGCTCTACACATCCTATGCCCAAATGTCTGGCTTCTCACAAACCAAGATGTGATTCCATCCGTCGAGTCATAGATCTCTCCTTCAAGAGTTCTAGCCCATGTAACTCACAAGGTATGGTTCGCAAGACAACCACGAACCATTGCAACATGGTCCCTTCCCTTGAGCTCAAAACTCTATTCCTAGTAAGCTTGTCTCTTGTTGACTCATCCACGCTAACCTACCTTTGATTCTAAAATGTGAGCTTTGGTATAGTCTCATACCTATAACATCCCCTTAGTCCCTCACATATTCAACCAAGCTGCATCCCTTGAACATTCTCAATGTTCCATAGCTAATAATCATACATGTTGCTTGAAATCACCTTTGCACTATTTGCCATACATTGCCTCTTTCGAAGAATTCTCATTCGGCTTCTTGACCCAATACACAATCTTCAAAGTGTTGTTCCATGGCAACATTGTACTCGATGTAGCATCAAATCAATTGGCTTCTTAGTTTTCCCAAACTCTGCAAATTGTCAATAAAGTAATCAACCCACACTGACATGGACCAACGAAACTTATAGGACCTCTGAACTTTACTACCTTTGGAATTCAATCCGTAGAACTCCCCATCCGTGGCCCACACCCCACTAGGTGTTCAAAACCATCCATGCCAATTTCTTGGACTTCCACACCTCACCATGAGGTTTCCTCGTCCTACTCTAACAACATCCTTCATCCTGGGTAGCATACCAATCTCGCATCTGTATGAATCATGACACTTAGTTGGCCAAGATAATTTGCTCTTGAACTCTACCCACACTAGTACCTTGAATGAACAACAATTGTCATGGCGTGACTTTTACTCCACACCTATCATTGTTTGCCTATAAATTTCTCTGCTAAGTGCTCCCCCACTTAAGCTCCCAACATGTCTCAAATGTTACCCAAACAATGTCCTTGTCCATCTCACTCATTCTCTTATGTTGCCTCTCCAGTACTTCAACATCTCATGTCTTCACCTTAAGAAGATGCCCATCACATTTCACCACTTTGCCTTCGTCTTTTGAAGGTCATCCATAACTTACAACAAGTTGTCTTTGTATCAATGTGTCACCCTAGTACCTCGGTGTACTACATTTTCACCATGAGTAAGTATTGTTCGTTCTACTCTTATTTCTCATTTGTGTTGCCCTTGTACCTTGGCACACTGCCTTCACTTTAAGCCAATACCTTGTTATTGTGTATTATCACTCCAACGGCTCTGGACCCCGTGTCTTCTCCCTGAGTGAATTATCCATTCAAACCCTAATTGTTCTTCTCTTTGAGTTGTTATAGTACGTGAGCACACTTTCCTTCAACCTGAGCAAACTTCTTGATCTCTGTTTGGTGTCACTTCAATGCCCTGACAACCTGAGCCTTCACTCTAAGTCAACATCGATTCAAATTCTCAAGCTAGCTTGCCTCTGCGAAACCACCTCATTGGCACCTCCGTGCCTTTTCCTCGCTTGTACTATTGTGCACTTGTTTAATTGTTTCAATATAAACTCAGCACCACATGAAAGTCCTATCCATTGGACATACATGGCACTCCCGCCATTTAGAATCACCTACTGACATGCCTTTGAGTCACTCCCCCAAGCCATCAAGACTTTCTTATAAGCATATTTTCGTTTGTACACCAAATTACTTCAATTTTGTCTGTCACACTAAAGATTTCTTATCACCTATAGACTTGGATACAAACCCAAACGATAGAAGCCAACAAACTATGTAAACAGTATCCCTCCCACTACTTGGAACCATAGCAATCACGCTCAATACTTCCATATCATAAGCCATTGGCCTTCATCACAAAAACCCAATGTTGCTTAAAATGCCACTGGACTCATCTTCTCCCATGATATTAAGAAGATAAATCCTTTAACAAGTTTCAAACCTTGAAGAAGAGCAAAGAAATTGGCCATACTGGACTTACCTAAGGCACATGGACCCAAGAAAATATGAAGAATTTGACCTTGATGATTTCTAAATGCTCCACCAATCCCTGACATAACCAAATTACACGAGGAACATGATGCAAGACAACTTAGGAGGTTGTGATTCCTGTGGTCAATGGACCCAAACATGGCTAAAAGTAGCCTTAACCAGCCCTTGACAAGGCCACACGTGTAAGGCTGGCTTTCTCCAACAGAAGTCCATTCTGGATGCAGGATTTTGCTAGACAGTAATAGAAAATAGCCTATAACTCAGGCTAGAGTATTCGGAACAAGCTGAAATCTTGTAGGTCATTAAACCTTTAACAGAACAACACTTCTGCAAAGTTTCAACGAAAATGAAATAGCTTCAGGCATTCAAAAGTGGAAAACTCAAGCTTTTTGTCTAGGATTTTCAGAAATCAGCAACCCAACATGGTGAAGAGATTTCTTAAATCAATCTGATGAATAGAAAGTGGAGATTAAGCACACACACAATAGAGAGATATGGAGAAGATAACACATCAGTAACACAAGTTTTAGAGGTTCGAACAGCACAACAACTATTCCCAATCTCCCACTCTAACATGAGAGCAAGGAGAAGACAAGTTTCTTCAAAAAGAAAACCGATCTTCTATTTCATTCATGACTAAAAGCATTGGGAGCTTGGCTCCTTGAATAGACTACAATGCTAACTAGTTTAGAAACTACCCTTTAAAAGTAATAGATACTAACTTTAAGGAAATACAAATTCACTTCTATGACAAACTTCTGAATCTTAGTCTTTCCAAAATTATATAGATTTTATTCTCTTGCCTAACTCTTACAAACCAAAAGATTTACTCAAAATAGAAATTAAATAAACCTATTGATAAAACTTCCAAAAAACACATCAAATGAAATTTAGGTAATATTTGGATAAACTTATTTACAACAACTTATGATTTCAGGCGCTCCAAAAGTTATAAGTCTATGTTTTTGTGTTTGGTTTGCAAATTACACAGTTACTCATACAAAGTCATGCGTAGGAGAGAGAGTGGAGGATTAACTTATTTTTAAGTTGGAATCCAACAACTTACCAAATAAGTTGAGCCATTGACTTATGTGGAAAATTTGATGGAACAAACCCTATAAATATAAATAACTTATTGTTCAAGTCAAAAGTTAGTTATAAGCATGGTTCCAAATTTCGATTTCGAAGAATATTTCGCCCACATGAATTATAGAAATTTTGATATTTTGTTTCGAAATATTGAAAATTTTATTGAAGGTTTCGAATATATAATTTTTAATTAATTATTATTATATAAGTTAATATATTGAATTATTAAAGATTTTGTTAAATTTTTTAATTTAAATTAATTTATTTCATTATTAACTCTAACTAATAAGGTAATATATACATAGATTTAAATGTATTAAGTTATTAATTAATAAAATTATTAGAAAAAATTGAAGTATTAAGCTGTAAAGTTATTGAAATACTAAAGTAATAAGTTGCTAATTAATAAATTTATAAAGGTATTAGTTATTAAGATATAGAGTTAATAAAGTATTAATGTCTAAAGTTATTACTAATTAAGTTATTAAGTTATGAAGTTGATTAAATGAGGGTATTATTGTAAATACACTTCAATCAATCTTATTAAAAAAAAAAAAAAAAAACCTAATGGGCTCTTCAAGCTTCGAAAGAGGGAGAGGCGAGAGACAGAGACGGGGAGAGAAAGAGAGAGACGAACGAGAAGCAACTCACCTTACCTCCGGCGACGGGATGGCATTGAGGTAAGTCGTCATCTTCTTCTTCTTCTTCTTCTCCTCCTCCTCCTCTTCCTCCTCCTTTATTCTCTACGATTTAAACATTTTTTTTGCGATATTTCGATTTATTTCACGAAATATCAAATTTTTGGGCGATATTTTAACGAAATTTCGGAAAAATAGGGTTCCCCTTGTTTTTTATTTCGATCCTTACAAAAATTCTGAAATTTCAGCGAAATTTTCGAAATTTTGTCGAAATTTAGAACCATGGTTATAAGTTTAACCAAATGAAGCCTTACTAAACTCTATTCTCATCACTTACTAATATCCCTATAATATTTTGGACATTCCCAAATCACATCAAATTTTCGAAATCTTGGTCTTTTTGAAAGGTAACTGAATAACCCTTCTGAAGACACCAAAATCTAGCCAAAAGGGCAAGTCTTGACGTTGGAAAATTTAGGCTAAAAGCAAGTTACGGCATCAAAATTTTATAAAATATAAACCTAATAAACGTAAAAACTAAACTAAAAGTAGACCCCACATGATCACCCATGATCATCTAACTTCTTCTTGTTGCTAATGGTTGCTCCCCCATCAAAACACCTAATAAAATTTAACTTGACTTCACTCCTGAAGGTAGGAAGGGTTATAAACATAAAACAACATTTGGGTAGAGAGAATTGAAGACTCTACAAAAGATTTTTGATCCCTTATGAATTATGATTTCACCAATTCTGACTCCATTCCACATGATTGTGTCCAGCTAGGAATAAATCAAATGAGGTTAATGGATTCTCCATCCCTATTACACAGCATACACACTATAACACTGTTTAACAAGCATTAGAGTCTAGCTCTCATGCATGTATCTATGTGACACTACTTCGAACTCAAGTTACTTTAGGACTAGCTACGTGATTCAACCTATGGATGGATATAGACCATGGTAGCAGGGAAGCTTGATACAACATGGGAAAGCTCATTTGGGAAACCAATTCAATTCCATTTCCCCACGTAGTGGGAAGTGTGCTTCCCGGATTTGTAAAGCATGGTGAAGCAAATGGGAAAGCATAGTGAAGCGATAGGGAAGCGAGTGCAAGTCTTTGGAGAAGTGAGTGGAAACATCTACATAATCAATTGGTAAGTGATCCATGAAGTGAAATTGTATTTTATTTAATGTAAACTGTATGCTATTGGTATTAAATAAAATATTTTATATGACATATAGTATTGATTTGTAGTAAAAAGAAGATACAAATATTTAATATTGATTTTATTGTTTATATTATTTTATTCCAATCTAATAAAATAGATTCAAATCCGATGGTTTTATACAAGGTCTTCTATAGTCTATCTCTAAGATGCCTAGCTATCTACAAAACTAAGGTATGGTTGACCATACTAATAACACAAATGGCTTGCATATTGATTTAGTGGCATAAATCTTTGTTACTTGTATAGGTGATGCAGCACAAAGCTTTGATACCAAAATTGCTGCAGCAAAATAGATGGGATACCAAAATTGATATAGGGTGATAGTCAAGAGTCTTAACAAACCCAAATAAGGTAGCGGAAGAAAGAATGCAATTAAAAGTAACCAAGTTTTGAATCTTAAACACACCAATGGATCACAAAAGCTTAGAAAATACAAGAATAGGAGAAAGAAAATAAATAGAAGGGTTTAGAGAGGAAAAGTGTAAGAAAAGAGGAAGAAAAAACCCTAAAAGGGCAATTCTGGAATTTTCAACTAGAATCCTAAAATTACCAAAATACCCCTATTGATGCATCAGAAAATTACCAAATTTTTAGGATAGATTCTGACATATTTGAGGATCCTATGGTCAAAATTCTGTTGAATTCCGTTAAGTTTTGCTATGTCAAATCATGAAATTTCAGAAAAGTGAAGGTTCTTTAACGGTGGTTCACATAAACCAGTGTGAAATCTTTGATTCTAACTTAGTAAAGAAGAAAGGGAATCAAGTGGAAGAAGAGGAGTTTTATAGGGGAACCATAGGGGATCAAAACCCTCAAAGAAAAGTAATGAAAGAAGGGATTTAAAGGAGGGAGATTTTGTTGTTCTATAAACCCAGAATTCTCAAACTCAAAAATAGAATAACTTAAGAACATAATCCATTCAACCACTCCTTAACAGCAGATTGTCATGGGGATTAGTTGAAGATTAAAGCATAGAATAAAACAGGAGAGATTGGAGAAGAGGGTACCCAATATTAATGTCTGTGATTAGACCAATGAACTTGCAAAGGAAGCTCCAGCCGTGTTCTAACAATTCTGCAGAGTTCAGTGATAACCAGTCCTTGATTTAATGAGATTATTGGAAGGTTTTAATGAAGGAGATGAAGAAGGAAGAATTAGCAGTGAGAAAGAAGAAAGAGAAGATAGAAGAAGTGAAAAATAGAAACAAGATGTAGAAAAAGAAAGGAATGAGAGTTTAGTGGGATAGGGAAAAGGGGAGATGTCATGAGAGACAAAAGGGGAGAGAGAAAAGGAGAATGTAGGAGAAAAGGGGGAATCGTTAGACTCAACCCACAACAAGAGAAAAAAGGGATAGGCAGGTCCACAGCCAACACACCAAACACAATTTTAAAATTCATATATATATATATATATATATATATATGTATGTATGTATGTATGTTTTGATGAACGAAAAAATTTATTAAGAAAAGGGTAAAATTCATATTCTTCATTATGTTGTCAAGGGCATGGTTCAAAATTTCCCCACTTGAAGCGCCGGGGGGGTGGGGGGAATACAAAAATTCCAAAATTTCATCGAAATATCACCGAAACTATGTCGATATTTGCAAAATATTGACGAAATTTTGGCACAGTTCTGTTAATATCAATACTTTTTTTTAATTGATAAGTAAAATTCCATTAAAGAGAAAAAAGGGATGAGAGATCCCCAACGGCTACAAGCAAACAATCAGCAAAGGAAGATTAGCTACAAAGAAAAAGCAAACCCCAATCCCTTAAAGTGGTCACCACCAAGTAATCCTCCATAAGGAAACAATTTAAGCCCTCAAAACAAGTCAGCTCCTTAGCCCTTTGAAAGACATTAACGGCTGACTCCTTGCAATCTTGAAACACCCTGATATTTCGCTCAAGCCAAACAAGCCAACACACAACCGGGCATACTAAATTCAATAAGGTGCAACCTTTTTTGGGAGTCTTCCAAATTTTCCACAAAGCAAGCAACATATCAACCCTATTTGGAGCCACCCAAGATATCAA
>JAOXJP010236725.1:0-23815 GCA_025762735.1 Platanus orientalis | reverse complement strand
TTGATGATAGGGCCATAATAGGTGAAACATTAATATTTTATTTCCCAAAAATGAAAGATAATGTTCCATTAGTTACTCGTACCTTGTCATGACTAGAATAAATGAAATAGGAAGAAAACAATGAAGACAAACCTGTCATGTGATCGGAGGCCCCCGAATCAATAATCTAAGTTGGAGATCTGGAGGGAGAGGCATGGAGTGCAAAGGCATGTGTACCTGGTTGAGTAGAGCCAAATGAAGAAATGGAGAGATTAGTCGGAGCCATTGATCCCTCCAACTGAGACATAAACCTTCGCATATTTTTAATTTCTGCTTCAGAAACTGATATCGTCCACTGAGAGCTTTCCCCCAGGGTTACAGTGTCGGGACCAATAACCTTTTGAGGAATATAACTCATGCACATATTACTCCCATATGATGTAATTGAATTTTCTCGTATAGATCCAAGTCTATTGAATTTTTCAAGTCGGCCCACAAGGTCCCAACAACTTTCCTTTGTGTCTTATCTTGCCATAGTGACTGCACTTTAACTTATCCTTATCAGTGGGGTCAGATCGCCATGGTATCTTTTCCTTATCATCTGCACCTAGTCAAAAAGGCTTCTTAGAGCCACTCTTATCTCTTTGTAAGAAACTGGTGTAGATACTAAGTAGATCTCTCAAGAATCCCGGACAAGTATTGTTGCATCACATTTTCTTGCTCTCTACTCAAAATATTAATCTGAACCAGTTCGAAATCAACATTCAAGCCTGCGAGAAACTCAAAAGTCTTGGTTCTCTCTATCGTCTCTTTATAAGCCACCTCGTTTTTCTAACATGCTGGTTTATATGTTTCATAGTGATCTAGTTTTTCCCATATACTGCACAAGGCTGCAAAATAACTTCATAGGCTCTTCTCCCCCTAGCGAAGATGCAGAATCTCTTGATCCAACTGGTAGATTCCCACATGGTTCTTTACTTGTAAGTAGGTTTGGGTAGTAGCATCCCATCTCCTTAGCTGTTTGAAGGAACAAGAAGCTTCGACTAATGTATGGTTACATTAAGTTAAGCAACCAAGACATAGCTGTTAGATTCTTAGACTTCCATTTCTCGTTAGTCTAAATATCAAAATCAGATGATTTGATCACAACTTTTCTCTCCCACCAATATACATCCTTGCTAATTGGGACCACTCCAAATAGTTGGTCCCATCTTGTTTCATAGTGGTAATCTATGCACTCGGGTTGTCATGTTGAATCCCCAAAGGCAACATGTTATTTGAATTCTCCGATATAGAGGTAGACTCACCCTTATTCCCAGATTCAAACTTAACTTCAGACATGATTATATGGTAAAACAAACAATCACAAGACTAGCTTCCATAACAACCATCCCTACACACAAATCACAACCAACGTCGCACACCCTTCACTAATATAAACGATCTAATCCCTATGTACATAGGGTTCATCACAATCAAATTAGGCTTGTTTTACTATCGGACAACACATAGAAACCCCTAAATAGCTTCAAACACATCCAAGGGATTCCCAACTATCACAAAACCATATGTAAGAACATCACCCAACTTTATTGAGCCTAACATGAGCCGTTGCACCAAAAAAAAAAAAAATCAAAAAATGAACCAACAAAATGGGGTAACATGTCAGACGTCTTTAGAGGAGGACGAAAAACACCACCGCACACTCAATACTCAATGAAAAAGCATGGGATCACTCCCAATAGATTCCCATGAAAAAACGAACCAGGTACTTGTGATTAATTGAAGTAAAAACCCTTTGTCTGATCGAATCGCCTCCGACACCCGTATAGACGTTGACGTCAGCAGGTGTTTTGGCTCCCTTTTTTCGTCTATATCTCTTGATCGTGTTCCGCTCTGATACCAAGATGAAATTATTGACTAAAAACTCTTCAATATGCTTGTTAAGTACAAAGAAGGAAAGAAGGGAATGAGGAATAATAAGAACAAAGAAGAAGAGGAATTGGGTAATAATCGTATGAGATTAAAGTCCCTCTCATACGTTCTATTATATATATATATATATATATATATATATATATATATATATGTATATATATATAGGGGGGGTATCTTTGGTGAGATATCAAAGATACCCTTATGTTATGTATACATTACGACATTTATACCCTTACATTAACATTAATAGCACCCTTATATCTTCAACACTATGGAAGAGGAAATGGCTGCACTTTACGCTAATGATACATTGGAATGGAATTACCAGATTTACCACCAGGAAAATGGGCTATTGGTTGTAAATGGGTATGTACAACTAAGCACTTGCTTGATGGTCTGTTGATTTGCTTAAAGACTCGGTAATAGCTAAGGGGTACTTACAGACATGTGATTTTGATTATTTGGAGACCTTTTTCCCTGTTGCTAAGCTTAATCCTGTTTGCATTGTTATTTCTCTTACTGCTAATCTTTCTTGGCCGCTATACCAGCTAGATGTTAAAAATGAATTTCCCCATGGTGACATGCAAGAGGAAGTTTACATTGAGCAACCACCTGGGCTTGTTGCTTAGGGGGAATCAGATAAAGTGTTGGCTAATCTCCATGTGCATGGTTTTAGAAATTCAGCAAGATTGTGACTGCTTATGGAATGATGGGAATGAGGCTGAACTCTGTTTTCTCATTAGAAAGCATCAACCATTGTGGTATTAGTTGTATATGGATGGTTTTCTGCTAATGGGAGATGACATTGTGGATATCCAACAGTTAAGGAACAATTTAATCATGTTCAGACCAAGTATTGGATCCATGGCATTTTTCTTAACAAAATTAGGTTTTAATTTATCGTAAAGGATTTATTTGGTTGATATTCTTAAGGAGACAGGTTTTCTAGGCTCAAAACCAGTCATCACTGCAATGGAAGTCAATAGTAAGTTATGGGTTAACATTGTAGAGTTGTTTGAAGATCCAGAAAGATTTTTAGGCTGGTTGGTAACTTAATTTACTTGATCACATTACTAAATATTGCATTTGTCACATAACTAAATATTGCATTTGTTGTAACTGTAGTGAGCCAGTTTATGTAGTTTCATCGTGGATTGTTGTTTCTCTTATTTTAAGCTATCTCAAAGGTAGTAGTGGCCAAAAAATTTTGTACAGGTTTAATGGCCATCTGGAATTTGAGGGGTGCCCTGGTGATGATTAGGAAAGTTCTCCTTCAGACCGAAAAGCAGCATGTAGTGGTAAGATAAAGTGCAAAAACAGAGTATAGAGAAATGGTGCATACTACAAGTGAGTTAGTATAGTTGAGCTCATCCATGCTAGAGTTGATTTTCAAGGTTCAGGCTCCCATTAAAACTATATTGCAATAACTAAGCAACCATTCATATAGTGAACAATCTTGTTTTTCACTAGCAAACTATGCATTGGGACTGATTGTCACTCTGTCTGTGACAAAGTGATTGGTAAGAAGTACCTACTTTTTTTGTTCGATCCCAGGATCAGTTAGTGGATAGGTTTAAAAAGGCCATAAGCTTTAGTAGATTGGATTTTATCTATTCCAAGCTAGGCATTCTGATATTTATGCTCCAGCTTGAGGGGGATGTTGAAATAGCAATTGTAAGTATCGTATGTGTATGGAGTATAATACACATGCAGTATGGTATTGATACACACTTAAAGCACAATTTTTCCTGCATAACAATATTATAATAAACTAGACAGAGAGGTACTCTCTCTCTCTCTCTCTCTCTCTCTCTCTCTCTTTCTTATTATATCTTGTAACATTGTCATTTATTTTAGATTTAGTTCCAATTTTACTAGGCAATATAAAAATGTGGGCCATGCTAAATCTCAATAATTAATTACCATAACAAATTTTCTGACTAATATTTTTTATATTTAATTAATACATTTAAAAGATCCTTGATGTTGTAGGGGTCTTTAAATGGTGAAGGCTTCCATTTAAAAAAAAAAATTATTGTTAACATTAATTTATTTATTTGCACTTTTGGCATTTATTATTTAATTAATTTCTATATTTAATTACCAAATATCTGAATTATTGAATGAAGTTTATTTCTTCTAATACTATGTTAAAGTTCACCTTGTAGGACTCTTTACATATTGTAACTGGATTTAAATGTAATTCTGTTATATGAAATATATCATTCCAATTTCTTTAAAGGTTTCTTCCACATTTTGTACTCCTACAATTGCAGAAGTGGATTTCAGTTCTGAAGGTTGGTTCAAAGACTTGAAACAGCACAACACATTGACATTTATTCTTTTGCCATGGGTTGATGTTACTATTTTTCTCACCATTCTTTCTAGATTAATTTATTTCATAAGTGATAATTGGGTCCTCACAGTCAACGAATTCATTTCCTCATAACTCTGATTCTTATTTTTATGGCACAGTTTGATGTCTCTTTTTCACTTTAAAAGTTTTTTCTTTTGTGTTACAGAAATTATGTTGTTCAATTTATCTTGGAGCTAAAGATTCCATCTGCCACTGCCAACTTGATCTCTCAATTCAAAGGGAACTATGTGCACCTATCAACACAAAAGTTCAGCAGCAATGTGGTTGAAAAGTGTCTCAAAATATTTGATGAGGATAGCCGGTCAACTATCATCCATGAATTGCTCTCAACATCTCGGTTTGAACAGTTGCTGCAAGACCCATTCGCAAACTATGTCATTCAATCTGCTCTAGGAGTTACTAAGGTTGGTTCTGCCCTTGATGCAATTTCATACTTTTGGGTGGTGTTGCATCAATCTACCTACCCAACTTCTTGGTTGTTGTTCTAATGTTTTGTTTTAAAACCAGGGTCCTCTTCGTGCTTCACTGGTTGAAGCAATCCGGCCCCATTCGGCAATTTCACGTACTAACCCATATTGCAAGAGGATTTTCTCGCGGACCCTTTTGAAGAAATGATGTACATTCTCCCCATGGCAAGGAAGGTTGTTGTCCACTATTACCGGTATAATTTCTTCTAGTACTACTATCTATCTATAGCTACCGGACTAGAATCTCCAACTTCAAGGGTCTGTTGCTGATATCCTGAACAGGACTGAATGGCTCAGGTTGCATGTTATGACTTCCTTGAGTTCTGTAGAGTGTAAAAGAAAAATAAGCAGTTTTGGTTCCAGTTGCTTAAATGTGGATAGAGGGAATGTATTATTCTGTTGTCATGCTGATTAAATTTTGAACATTATCATCTTTTAAATATACAATAGCCATTGTATGAGATTGTACAGTACAGTATGTAACAGTCTCTCTCCCCCCCCCCCCCAACCCCTTTTCAAATACTTTGCTACATGGAGTTTTTATTTATTTGTATTTTTTTGTTTGTTTTTGTGTGGGCGGGGCCACTGGGCTGTCTTGTTAACAGGCTTTTCTAAATTTCTATTTAAGTTCACACGCTAGTGCAGAAGCCATGTGAGGCAGACTGGTGCTATGAAGTGCAGGATTGAAATCTATTTAAGCAAGCCAAATAAAGATGCAAAAGAAAATCTATACGGTAAGGAGGGAGAGGAAGAGGGGGAGGCTTCTAAAGATGTATTGCTATGCCATTTATTAATACTAGTGTTCCCCAAGTGGTTGATCTTATTAGCATGCTAGCTACTGATTCATTTGGTATAGTGATTATGCTTTCAGTTTGTGCTCCGCCCCAAAGAAAATTCTGGTTGCGTGGCTTTTTTATACTGGTATATTTTCTCTGACTCAGCTTGACCTACTTGACTCAGATTATCACATTCATATGGCAAGTCATTGGTTCACATCCCAAAGGAAAACGGGCTGAATCCCGTGTTTGCCAGCATAACAACAAGCAAGGACTGGCAGCAAGGAGTCTGCTGAATTACCATAGCATCTGTTGCTTTCACTTGTGGCCTCATTCAATCCACAGGCAAGGAACCTCCCCCCTTCTCCCCGGTCCCCAATGGATGAACAAAAAAGTAGAAATATTAATAATTCAAATGAGGGGAATCTGGAGTTGGACCCATGTTCATCAATAAAGCCTTGTCATTGACCATGAACGTTCAATTAACGAGTGAAAGGGTTTAAATTCTAAGAGGTAGTCCTGTTATTGATGTGAAATTAAATAAAGACATAAAGCATCTATAATGTGTTTAAATACTGTAATTTTTTATATTTTCTTTGGTAGGGACACTTGTCCATCTTCTATAACAGAAACAAGAATATGTAACTGGTTATTTTAAGAACCCATTAAATCTCTTATCTTTTATTTCGTGGAAGAATAATCGATTAGCCATGCATTTAGTGCCCGAGTCCATACCAGCCTTATGCAGTACAGTGGGAAAACCACTATTTTGCAATCCATTTCCCCTGAAACTGATAGAGTATACTGAAGCTCCATATGCCCTTTTTTAAACCTTGGGTCTATTTGACCAAGATCCTAAGAAAATTTTATAGTATCAAGTGTATTGAATAATGCAGAATTCAAAACCATGGAATAGAATTAAATGGATTAACAAATCTGCTGTTTGGATGTCCAAAATAAATCTCTTATGGAATTGGGTTAGTGGGCTATATCTGGTTACTTGCCAACGTGAAGAAGAAAAAGAAGAAAGAAAGAAAGAAGAACCGTTATTAGGCAGCCACCATGTAACCCCCACAACTGCCATCTGAGAGCAGAGACGCTCTCCAACAGTTGGCACAATTCATCTTTAAATATCAGACAAACAATAAACCCTAGAAAACAACCAGAATTAGGGTCTTTCATTTTCGTTATGGATGGGCAAGGGTAGGGTTTGTAGTGGGATCTCTAAACCCTCTTCTTCTTCATCTCCTCCTAACTGTCTTCTCAAGTCCTATATTAGATGGAGATGGTAGCCAAGTTTGAGCGTAGCCAACAGCCACGTGCATACATTATTAAAAGCATTCCAAATCGTTGTTATAGTTGTGCTTTGCACCATGTGGTCAAAATCCTGATAATCTCCACATGATTTGTGCTAGCCAGCTAGGGGTGTTAATTAGCTGAGCTTTGCCCGGCTTTGTTAGGGTTCGTCACAAAGAACGGCCATGCACCACCACCCATAGAATCAAGAAAGAGCTCTCAGTCTGTCAATCTTTATTATGTCTGGATCTGGTAAATTTTTATGTGTTGAGTCAAATTAAGTCGCAGGCTTCACTTTGATGGTGCCCTTCTGTCAATTCCTTTAAGTTTCAGCTTTGCGACCATAGGCCAATCTCAAGTTCAGCTCAGCTTGGCACGCCCAAAAAAAAAAAAACCCAAACATCCTAATGGATCATTAATCTAAATTATCTTACTTGAACATTATTATTGTCACAATATATGATGTTATTATAAAATTATTGAACAAACCAAACTTCTAACGAACGGAGCTTTTAGCAAGCTGAGCTTAAAAGTTTGGCTCACCAAGCTTAAACCAAGACTCAGGCTCGACTCATTGACAACCCTAATTTGAGCCCCAAATTCTTCTCACGGAGTATCTTAGCCTCTGCTTTTGCCAATGTCAAGTTCATATTTGATCATTCATATCTATATGAGTTCACTTGAGGTATCAAAAGCATAGGTTGTACACATCTTTTTATGCCAAACCTTGCACTTAAATTGTGCACAGATCCCAACAGTTCATAAGCAAACTGAATAGGTTCTAAACTCCAAAAAATAATAATAAGAGAAGAAGAGAGCAATACCAATAACTTTACCCGATTGGGATTGTGTGCCCCTCCTAAATGCCCCTAACGTGCCCCCTGCATGCAGTGGGGGGCACTTCACGTCGAAAAGTGATTTACACTTTTTGGGAGAAAGTGTAAATCACTTCTTGATGTGACGTCTCCACTACGGCATGCAGGGGGCACTTTAGGAGGGGGCACCAAATCCTTAGGGTTTACCTAGACATCAATCCATCACTTCTATCTATTTATCAAGGTGTCATTCTCCGTTGATCAAAAACATAGATTTCAGTAAATAGGATAATAGTTGAACTTTGATCTAGGTATTATTGCCAAAATTTTAATTTCAAAACCCGAAGGCTTATATTTTAATTTTTAAGAGAATATGTTGTGGGAAAACTAACCAATGTTGGATTAGTAATAGTCCTAAAGATTTGAGATGAACCAAATCTCAAACATTACATTATTACCCTTTCTCAAATTGATGCTAGGGAGTCCACGGGTAACAATTTGTCTGTAAGAAACTGGTGATAAACACATAGTAAGGCCTTGGTAATATATTCGTACATTGAAATTCTATAGACACTTATGGAAGATTGATAGTGTAATCATCGTAAGCTTAACATATTAAATGAAAATCAACCTCAATATATGATGGGGAAAACCATACCGAGAGCCTTACGAACAGACCCTGATAGTTTGTTGGGATCCTGGTCCTGGATGATGTAGCTCGGGGAGTTCCAAAGATGTCCAGCTCAGGACTTTCTCACCCGGGCCCTCAACGAAGGAGTCGAGAGAATCCCTCAATTCGGCCCCAAATATCTCGTAAATGATCCCTATCGACAATCGAAGTATCCAATGCCTAAAAGGCCATTCGAGCCCCCGAGGACCCAATACCCCCGACCCATCGAGGCACCGACGCTTGACTATTCCACTAGAGTGCTAGCACCACCCGAGACCCCGACTACTCGATTTAAATATAAGCATGATCCGGAAACCGTTATGTGAATCGCATAAACTCTATAACAGTCTTGCCAACAAACCTGTCAATTCTGAGAAAAGGACAGGCATGGCAGAAGAGAACAAATCCAAGATTGTGGGAGACAAGGACGTACAAGAACATGGGGGGCAGCGATGTGCGAGAGCAGGGGGAGAAAGCGACACGCAGGCTTTACCACGATACACCCTGATCCGAGCCTGTAAATAGAGGCACCAGTTCATTACTCAGGTATGGAAAATTTTGAAAACCCAAACAGGAGAAAGCTTACAACCCCCCGGATCTCTCTGACTTGATCATCGGAGAGCTAGAGGCCAGCAACCAGCTTGCGCTAGCTCCCTGATCTTCTCTCATTTGGTGTGTGTAAGACCCGCCCCCGACTAGGACTTAGGACCTGGAACGATTGTGGACCATCTGGTTGACTTGTGGGAGTCCCATTTTCCGATGCGCCATCAATTAGCGCCGTTTATGGAAACGATTTGTTTCCAACAAAACTAAAGGTCCGCATGGTTAATATCATGTCAATGACGGCTCAACAGGACTATATCAACAGGGTTGATGGGCTGGAGACCTCTATCTCTGATGGGACACGTCCCCCAACCCCAAGGGTGGATACACTGAAGCGGAAGATTCATGGACTAACGACGAATGTACAATTGCTGATGGAGTAGAATTGGGAGATTATCCTGGAGCTAAGGGGCCGGAGGATAGGGTCAGGCAACAGAGATACCAAACAGCTCGCGTCTAACGCCCCTCCAGCCCAAAGCCACGACCAAGGGCATGAGGACGACACGCTGAGCATCTCAGCTCCCGGTTTAGAGAGAGTCGCCATGAAGAAAGGGCTCGCGTCCCGGACTCTTAGGAAGAAAATATGGAAGATGTGAAGAAGAAAATGGTGACGATAAGGGAAGCCTTGAAAGGAAAGACCCCGACAACAGTCAACGAGCTGATCCAGAGGATGGACCACCCCTTCACCCTGGAGATGATGACTCGACACCTCCCAGAAAAATTCAAGCCGCCGCAAATGGAGATGTTCGACGGTGGCAGGGATCCCCTGGATCACTTGGAGGCCTACAAAACGCATATAAACCTCCTGGAGACCCCCTAACAAAATCATGTGCCAAGCTTTCCTGACGACAATCAAGGGGTCTGCCAAGGTTTGGTTCAGTCTGGTAAAACCTGGAAGTATATCCAATTTCACGGAGTTAAGTCGACAATTTTTTGGCTATTTCATTGGCAAGCAAAGGTCTCGGAAGCCGGCCACCTATCTCCTAAATATCAAGTAGAACAGAAGGGAGTCCTTATGAGACTATATGTCCTGATTTAACAAAGAGACGCTACAAGTCGATAATGCCAATGAAAAGATGATCGTTGTCACTCTGATGGCAGGTTTGCTACCCTCTAAACTCTTATTCTCCATATCCAAGAACCCCCTGTCCCACATGGCCAACCTCATGTGTGAAAGTGCAACAACACATGAACGCTGAGGACACCCTCAATGCCAGGCGAGAGCGGAACACCGGGCACATTTCGTAACCTAACGGAAGCAACCGAAGGAGAGAAGGCGACCTCAACCGTGTGATCCGACCCTAGGTCAACCTCCCACCAAGTAGGTTTGAAAACTATATTCCTCTTAACGCACCTGTGGAGTAAGTATTTGTTCATATCAGGGATGACCCAAGTATTAAATGGTCCAAGAGGATCCGTGCCCCCCCAGAGAAAAGAAGCTATGAGAAGTACTGTCGTTTTCACCAGGACCACGGCCATGACACCAATGACTATTTTGACTTGAAGGAACAAGTAGAAGCCCTCATTCAACGGGGGCGACTGTAGAGATTTGTCGCGAGATGATAGTAAGCCAGGCACGAGAACACTCGTTAGGGCTCTCCCCCTCGGCAAGAAAGAAGACCCGAAGGGTCAATAAGGGAGATAAGAGTGATAGCAGGAGGGTTCGTCAGAGGAGGAGAATCCATCTTGGCAAGAAAGTCATACGCAAGATAGATTCGTGAGTAGAGAAACTGGAAACTAATGATGACCGAAATGTCGACTAAATGCCAAAAGACAAATCATCCCCCTATTACCTTCTCTGTAGAAGACGCCCGAGGAGTAAGCCAACATCATGATGACGCGTTAGTAGTGACGTTGGTAGTGTCTAACTATATCACGCACCAAATCCTAATCGATAACTGTATCTTGGCGGACATTCTCCACCTCCCTACATTTAATCCAATGGGTATCGAGCAGGATAAGTTGAAGCCAGCCCCGACACCTTTAGTCGGATTTATAGGCGATAGGCTAATGCCTCTGGGGACCATCAGTTTGCCAGTAACCGCAAGCTCAGGGGAGCGTCAATTAACACAGGTGATTGATTTTTTGGTAGTGGACTGCCCCTTTGCGTACAACGCGATCCTGGGAAGGCCAACGCTCAATCGACTCAGGGTAGTCACCTCAACCTACCACCTCTTGATGTGCTTCCCAATAGAAGGGAGAGTCGGAGAAGTTAAAGGAGACCAAGTGGCATCCAGGGAGTGCTATATGGCCTCGCTCATAGGAGAGCCGACCTCAAAAGAAAGCATGTCAGTTGATAGCCTGGGAATCAGAGATGAGGGCCCGGGCAGTAGCAAAACCTGAAGAAGAATTAGAGGATGTCACCCTCAACCCTGACACAGCTAACGAAGTCACCCGAGTAGGGGCCTACTTACCAGAAGAATTCAAGGCCCAACTACGAGACTTCCTCATTAGAAATTAGGACATATTCGCTTGGACGCATGAGGATATGCTAGGAATAGATCCTCGTGTGGCTGTGCACAAGCTAAATGTAGACCTGGCATCGAGGCCCATTAAGCGGAAGAAGAGAAACTTCACCCTTGAGCAGAATTAGGTAATCGCGCAAGAGGTAGAAAAATTATTGTTGGTCGGCTTTGTGAGGGAAGTCTATTACCCCGCCTGGCTAGCGAATGTGGTCATGGTGAGGAAGCCAAATGAAAAGTGGTGGATGTGTGTTGACTTTACGGACCTCAACAAGGCCTTCCCGAAAAAGATAGCTTCCCACTCTCGAGGATTGACATACTGGTAGATTCCACGACCGGTCACCAAACCCTCAACTTCATGGACACCTTCTCGGGGTATAATCAAATAAAAATGCACGAGCCTAATCAGGAGAAGACTGCCTTTATTACCGACCGAGGACTCTACTGTTATCAGGTCATGCCCTTTGGGCTGAAGAATACAGGGCAATATATCAGAGACTCGTCAATGAAATGTTTAAAAGCCAGTTAGGAAGGAACGTTGAGGTATATGTAGACGACATGCTGGTAAAGAGCCTGTAGACTGAACAACATCTCTTGGATTTAAGCGAGACCTTCCAAATGTTGAGAAGGCACAAGATGAAACTTAACCCCAGCAAATGTGCCTTTGGGGTATCAGTCAGAAAATTCCTTGGGTTCATGGTGTCCCAACGGGGAGTAGAAACCAACCCCGACAAGGTGAAGGTCATACTCGACATGCAAGCTCCAAAAAACACAAAAGAGGTACAACATTTAGCTGGGAGGATCACTGCATTAAGCAGGTTTATCTTTCAAGTAACAGAAAAATGCTGCCCCTTCTTTCGGCTGCTAAAGAAGGCCTTCTATTGGGACAAAGAGTGCTATAAGGCATTCCAAGAGCTCAAGAACCACCTCGGTCTCCTACCACTAATCAATCAACCAAAGCAAGGTGAGGCGCTCTACCTATACCTGTCAGTGTCGGAGACGGCGGTAAGCTCGGTACTGGTAAGGGAAGAGGCTAGGGCACAAGCACCGGTATATTACACCAGCAAAGCCTTCAGGGGGCAAAAGAAAGGTACCCAAGGCCTAAAAAGATGGCATCCACATTGATCATTACTGCTCAACGATTAAGACCCTATTTTCAAGCCCATACCATCCGGGTCCTGACTGATCAGCTACTCAAAGCCATACTCCACCGACTTGAGACCTCAGGAAGGTTAGTCAAATGGTCGGTGGAGTTGGGTGAGTTTGACATCGAGTACCACCCTCGAGGAGCTATCAAAGGCCAAGCAGTCGCGGATTTCATCTCCGAGTATACCTACACATCGAGCCTGTCAACCAAAATGCATGGCAAACCACAAGAAGAAGTAGACCAGATAGAATGGGTCATACATGTAGATGGTTCTTCCACCAATAGCATAGCCAGTGGAGGAGTGGTCCTCATCACACCAGAGAAAAATAAACTCGAGTATGTCGTCAGGTTTGACTTCAAGGCAATCAACAACGAAGCCAAATATAAGTCAATGATCACGAGACTACGCCTCGTCCGCGCACTAGGGGCTAAAAAGGTTAAGGTTCAGAGCGACTCCCAACTGGTAGTCTGACAAGAACAAGGGGAGTGCGGGGAAAAGGATAGCTGGATGAAGCAATATCTTAGCATAGTTGAAAAAGAGAAATCCTGGTTCAAGTGCTTTAGCAAGGGAGGATAATGAAAAAGCTGACAGGCTAGCCAGACTCGCATCGTCCACCGTAGAGGACCTATCCCCTGGAATCCTCGTTGAGTGCCTACTTGAGCCTAGTATCAAAAAAGGAGATGAAAAAGAAATCAACACAGCAAAACCCTAAGCCTGAGTGGGTCGGCCAGATCATAAGGTTTTTGAGGAATGGCGAGTTACCCGAGGACAGGGATGAGGCTAAAAAGGTGAAGACTCGAGCGAGTCGATACCTGTTTACCAACGGCACTCTCTACAAAAGGAGCTTCACTCTTTCCCTGCTAAGATGCCTAGCCAAGGAGGAAGCCGACTATGTGCTCTAAGAGATACATGAGGGGATATGCAAGAAGTCACTCGAGGGGCAGGGCAATAGCCCATAAAGTAATCTGAGCTGGGTATTATTGGCCACCTATGCAAAAGGATGCGACCCTCCTCGTTGAAAAATACGATAAGTGTCAGAGATTTGCTAACATCTCAAGGACACCCATAGAGGAGTTAGTCCCAATGACGGGACCCTGACCCTTTGCTTAGTGGGGGATCGACATAGTTGGGCAGCTCCCCATGGGGAAATGACAGGTGAGGTTCTTAGTGGTGGTCATCGACTATTTTAACCAAGTGGGTAAAAGCTGAGCCCCTGGCAAAGATTATTAAGAAAAGTATTCGCGACTTCACATGGAGATCCATCATCTATCGATTTGGGATCCCCTGAGTTATAGTTAGCAACAACGGCAAGCAATTTGACAGCGCCCGGTATCGAGAATTTTGTACAAAGCTCGGCATCAGGAATCACTTTTCCTCCCCGGCCCATCCTCAAGCCAATGGCCAGGTGGAGGTCACGAACATAACACTTTTAGGCATAATCAAGAAGAGTCTTGACAGCTCTAAAGGTCTTTGGCTCGAAGAACTCCTGAGTGTCCTTTGGGCATACCACACCACAAGGACTCCTACAGGGGAAACACCTTTCTTGCTAGCATTTGGAACCGAGGAACTAATACCTGTTGAGGTTGGGATGGTCTCACATAGAGTGACCAAGTTCAATTTAGAAAAGAACAAGGAAGGCCGTAGGCTCAACCTTGACCTGTTAGCAAAAAAAAGAGATGAAGCTGCACTTCGAACAACTGCCTACAAACAAAGAATAACCAAGTATTACAATTCCTGAGTCAAGATGAGAAGATTTATAGTCAGGGACTTGGTTCTCAAGAAAGTAACCCTAGCAACGTAAGACCCGATGGAGAGAAAGCTGAAACCGAATTGGAAATGACCTTACAGGGTGACACACTACAGTAGGATCGGGACCTACCACCTGGAAACAATACGAGGGGAGCCCTTACCCTGACCCTGGAATGTAAAGCACTTGAGAAAGTATTATCAATGAAATCAATGTCATCATTCTAACTGTTGAAACGATCTGACTATACAAGGACTACAAAGTTTTAGACCATTGCGCTCAGGCTAAAAAGCTAGCCCCGGGTTGTACGACTAACCTTCAGGTCACAAGGATGACCCTAAGCCACAAGGATGGCACGACCTTCGGTCCTAGGCTAAAAGGCTAGCCCCAAGTTATACGACTAACCTTCAAGTCACAAGGATAACCACAGGTCACAAGGATGACCCCGAGCCACAAGGATGGCACGACCTTTGGTCGCAGGCTAAAAGACTAGCCCTGGGTTATACGACTCACCTTTAGGTCACGAGGATGACCCCAAGCCACAAGGATCGCATGACCTTCGGTCTCAAGCTATAAGACTAGCCTTGGGTTATAAAACTGACCCCCAAGTCACGAGGATGACCCGTTCTGGGTTACAAGGCTAACCTATAATCATGAAGGTAGCCCTACTTCGACTATAACTACACTTTGACCCTCTACCACCAAGTAAGTGCCCCTATGCTTTCTCCTTATGTATGACTAAGGCTCGAATAGGCACCTAAGAATCCCCGGTGACGCTGACAACCATAAGGTTTAAGCCTACAAAAGTGTCACTGGGAATCCTTACCTAAAAAAATAACAACAAAAACACATGGGTAGGTCACCTATTCCTGCTCAACTCAAAGGCTAGCCCCAAGGGGTCCCTACACAACTAACCCTGTCCCCTTGCCACTCGAGAAATATTGAGACGATCTAAGAAGCGCCAATAGTTGGATAGGTTCTTCTCTCCTACCAACCATTGTACGCGTAAGGAACATGAAAATGTTACGACACACATCAACACTTAGAAAATTCTTGAAGAATAGAGATGATGCATAGAGAATAACAGAAAAAAAAATTTTCATTCATATGAAAATATATTACATGCCAAAAAAAAAAGAGAAACTGAAAACTATTTCTCGGGGTTAACACCCCCATTACAGTATCTCCCAAGCCAGGCTCCCTGGGTGTAGCTGTTGGCACCTTGACCGCCCCCTCGATCATTCCCTCCTGGTCTCCCCCGGTTTCCCCCTCGTCGACCATGGCATCATCTTGGCCGCCCTCTTCCTCCTCCTCGTCCTCAGCCCCCGTTTCTCTAGGCTTAATATATGAGAAGTCAACATCAAGAAATTTCTCGGACACAACATCCTTGAATTCCTCCCATCCTTCCCAAAAATAATCAGCCTTGACAAGGCCGAAAGTGTCTGAGGCTAAGTACTTGGCCTCCACCTCCTAGGAGACTTCCTCCCACATCTTCTGCCTCTCCCTCTCCTCCGCCTCGAGCTCGAGGCGTACCCATTCCAAGGTCTCCTCTATGGTCTTCTTCCTCATGCTCTCGACAGCCGTCTTAAGGTCATTCTCGGCCTTGACCCACCAGTTCATCTCAGCTCCGAGCTCGCCCCTGGCCCGGGTGATCTCCGCCTCAGAATCTCACAAGCGAGCAACCACATTCTCGATGCAAGCTTCATGCTCGGCAGCCTTCTTGGCTAAGCTAGAGCGATTATCCTCCGACCATTGAAGCCTCTTCTTGAGGCCGATAACCATGGATTTGGCCTCTTCCTTGAAAACCAAGTGATCGTTTCTTGTCTTGGTGAGGCAGTCGAGGTTATTATTCTTGACCTGCTTGCAATATTTATACCTCTCGATAAAGGTAGCCATTAGAGCCACGGTCTGCAAAAAATAAAAGGGGGGAGAGGGTGATGAACCAAGTTAGAACTCTAAAAATCGATAAATAACACGACAAGGAAAGATGCAATAGAACTTCTTACCTTAGCCATATAGTGCATCATATCTTGATGCACGTCGACAGGAGAAAGAAGCTTCTTCAGATATTTGATGTCGGAGGAGGGGACGCTGTTTAGGAGACGTGCACCCCCGGGACCAGTCCTTAGTAGCTAAGAATCTGGCCCAAGAAGAGAGTCGTCCACTTCCTGATCAAGGGCAAAAGTAGAGGCTATAGCAACAGTAGAAGGGTCCTCGAAAGTCGAGGAAGGAGTCAGGAGAGCTAGAGGAGTCGGGGTCTCCACGACAGGGGTGGTGGAGATGACTGGGGGAGCAGCCGGCTAGGAAGTCATGGTTGGAACCCTGACTACAGGAGGAGAGGTACCCTCGGCATCCTCGTATAGGTTGACAACTAGGATTACAGCAAGAGCAGGAGGCGTCGAGGGCACCTCAAGAGCAAGGGGCACGGAAGGTCCCCTAGGGGCGATGAGGCATTTCCTCTTCTTTGAGGTTGTGGTCACCCCCGCTTGGGTGGTCAACAGCTGAGCAACCTTCTTTGCCCCTGGGCTGCATCCTTGATTTCTTTAGCCTTGGTGAGATAACTCCTATCGGTTTTCATCATTGCACAGAAACAAAATCGAGGTCAGAAATCGATAAGAAAGAAATATAAAAAAGGGGGGAGGTGAAAGAAGATGAAAATGTAGAAAGGGAATCTAAGTTACCCGGGTTAGGACCAAAGACACACTGGAAGAGTCGATCGGGAGTGACAAGGTCTGGATAGGCGTGGGAGGGAAAATTTATCACCTCCCGAATGCGTTCCTCTTCCTCGTCAGAAACCTCGTTCATCTCGAGAGCTATGGAAAAAGGGGGGGAGAAAAAAAAGGAGAGACCCGATAAAAAAAAGATCAATACTAAGAAACATAAAAAATACACAATAATTGATGGGCAGCTTACCTATCGGGCTAATGATGGATGCCCATGCCCGGTTGAACTTCACCTCAGGATCCTCAACCTGGAGGGACTCCCAGCCCTCACCGAAAACAAAAAAGTACCAGGTTCTCCACCCGCTATTGGAACTCGGGAGTGCCGTCACCAAGGTGAGGCTCAGATCTTGATTGGCAAAGAAGAACCATCCCGGTTCTTACTCCTTTGGCTGGTAGCAACAAAAAAATTCGTTGAGGGTAAGGCGGTGTTTCCCATTAAAAGTCAGCTCCCATAAAATCATGCATCCTATGGCTATCTGCTAGGCATTAGGCATCAACTGCCCAGGTGCCAAACTAAGGCAGAATAGCAATTCCCTAAGGAACCAGGGAACCGGGAATCTAAGGCCCGCCATTAGAGCTTGTTCATACAATGCCACGCTATCGGTAGGGGCCTCAAAGGCCCGGGCCTCCCCGAGGGCAATAAGCACTACCCCTTCGGGGATAAGATAAGCCGAGCGATACCTAGCCAGGGTTTTCACCCCTAGTTCAGAACCGTATTTGGCAGCCTTGAAATCCTCCTCGGGGGCGATCTCCCAGGCAGCCCCTCGGGCTTCAGTTGGAGCTGGCCCATGGCCTGCTCCAGGGGTTTTGCCAAACCTTAAAAGGTCATCGGCCCCGTCTACCATGCGGTCGATAGAATCCCCGGACACCATTCTGACAACTACAGTAACAAAAAAAAAAAAAAATTAACTGCACAGGCAAGATTATGCTGGAAAAGAAAAAGAACTACTGGAAGGAGTGAACCGAACCTAACAGACCCTAAAACACAGGAAAACAAAGACAATGGATGCACCAAAAATTATAAAAGAAAAAAGGAAAGGGGAAAAGGAAACAAAGCTATGAGAAACGACAGGTGAGGAACAAGGATACCTAAGAGTCGTCGACGTGAAGAAAGACAATTATCGGATAAGGATCCTTGAAATGCAGAGGCAAGCGAAGGTGAAAATGATGGCTGGCAAGAACGCTGGGGGTCGCCAGGAACTGTCGGTGGCAGAAGACTAAAGACAATGGAAAGCAAAAATAGAGAAATTTTAGGAATACTAGAAGAGTAGGAGGCTGTGAAAGTTCTCGACCCTACACATGTCAAGAATCCAAGGGTCGGTGAAATAGACCTGGGAAATGAGATGACGCACAAATCTCAAAAAGGTTTAAACATTTGAATCTGGCCGTCGGATAACACGGGGATTTGAAATGACATGACGCTTGACATGACTTATAATTAACACCGGCACGCCTTCTCGATTATCTAAACTCATTGAATGCGAGGCTATCATTAGCACCCATCCCTAGTTGGTGTTATATCGATAACTGGAGTGACCCGTGGCTTGCGCTGGAATGGAGAATAATGGATATAAGCGATTCTTATTCCCGAACATCGTAAACTCGAGCCCAGGAATAGGGGCAATTGATGGGAAAAACCATACTGAGAGCCTTACGAACAGACCCTGATAGCCCATCGGGATCCTGGCCTTGGATGATGTAACTGGGGGAGTTCCAAAGATGTCTGACCCAGGACTTTCTCATTTGAGCCCTCAACGAAGGAGCCGAGAGAATCCCCCAATTCGGTCTCGAATATCCCGTAAACGATCTCTGTCAACCATCGGAGTACCTAATGCCTAAAAGGCCACTCAAGTTCCCGAGGACCCAATACCCCCGACCCATTGAGGCACCAATGCCCGACTATTCCATTAGAGCGCTAACACCACCCAAGACCCCGACTACTCGATTTAAGGATAAGCTTGATCTGGAAACCGTTATGCAAATCACATAAACTATGTAATAGACCTACCAACAGACCTACCAATTTTGAAAAAAGGACAAGCGTGGCAAAAGAGAACATGCCCAAGGTCGTGGGAGACAAGTACGTACAAGAACATGGGGGTAGCGACGTGCGCGAGCAGGGGAAGAAAGCGACACGCAAGCTTCGCCACAATAAACCCTAATCCGAACCTATAAATAGAGGCACTAGTTCACACTCAGGTATGAAAAATTTTGAAAACCCTAACAAGAGAGAGCTCCTTCTACAGTCCTCCTGATCTCTGACTTGATCATTGGAGAGCTAGAGGCTGGTAACCCGCCGGCGCTAGCTCCTTGGTCTTCTCTCATTTGGTGTGTGCAAAACCCGCCCCCAACTAGGACTTGAAACTTAGAACGATTGTAGACCTTCTGGTTGGCGTGCAAGAGACCCATTTTCCGGTGTGCCATCAATATACTTTATCCTTTCATAAAAGACATGATTTTCAGAAATGTGAATTGCACTCATGTTATCAGCCTGAAGAAGAGTTGGATATTCTTGTCGAAATCCCAATTCAAAAACCACTCATTAGAGCCAAATAATTTCAAAGCAAACGAAATACATAGCCCCAGTTTCTTTTGCTTGCATTTTATGGTATTAATGCATTACGAAAATACATACACCAGCCAGTAGCAGAATGGCAAGTGTATATACGTCTTGTCAAATTAGCATCATAAAACCCCTTGAGCCGAAGAGAAGACCCAGGAAGGAAAAACAGTTTACATTTAGGAGTTCTAAGTAAATAACAAATAATCTATTTTGCGATGGCAAGACGGAGATGTCTTGGGCTAATCACAAATCGAAAGACAAAATTATCCACGTAGGAAATATCAAGTTTAGTAATGGTTAAGTAAACCAGGCTACCTACCTATCTCCAATAAATCATTGGATCTAAAAGAATTTTACCATCATTTTCTTATACTTGGCATTAATTTTGAGAGGATTTTTAAATCTTTTGCATTTTTGCTGATTGATGAAGATACTTGGTGGAGAATGCTGGATTTCCAATCATAGAAAATACGTAAGTTGCCCAAGATCCTCCACATGGAATGAAGAATGTTTAGCTTTTGGAATTGTTGAATTATAGTCATATCAGATAGTGTTATAATAATGTCTATTACATAAACTATAACATGTTATCCCAGATAAGCTCCTTCGAATAAACATGAATAGATCATTTTTGCTTTGGAAAAAATCAGACTTACAAGAGTGTAACAATATTATTCGAATCATTCCCATTGTGCTTGTTTGAGAACTAAAGTGGCTGTCGCAAATGATAGATATCTTGTTCATATTTTTATATGATTCCAAGTGGAAGTTTCATAGTTTCTTCTTCCTTGAGAACTCCACGTGGACAATCATTTTTTAATAGCCGCGACGAGGGGCGGAGCCAGGATTTTCATGTAGGGGGACAAACCAAAGGATTATGTGTGCTCCTTTAACGGGTGCCAACAATACGCCCACAACTAGAAGATGACACGTCACATCAAAAAAAAGTGAAAAGCACCCCTCCAAAAAGTGTAAATCACTTTTTCAACGTGACATGTCACCTGTTAGTTGTGGACACACTATTGTCACTCATTAAGGGGGACACCTAATCTGAGGGGAAGGATTCTCCGGGATTTTAAATCATCTCCATTCTCAATGGATAAGTACCACTCCATTGGCAATTAGTGTGTGACATGTGGCCTTACAAAGGGTGTTTGAGTCAATACACATGGATCAAAGGAGGGTATTATGATAAATATACAATTAATAAGTACTTGTGCATTTATAATCAAAATAGATGTTCTGTCCAAGACACCAAGTGACTTCACATGGAATAAAATGGGCAGTGGTTGGATGAAATTTTAAATTCCCACCGATTTTATTCCAAATGAAATCACTTGGTACCCTGGACACCATCCTGGACAGGAAATTGCTCCCTTTATTAATGCACCCTTTGTCAGACATTGTATCACATCTTGAGCAGAAAATGGAGTGGTACCTATTCAGTCAGAGTGGAGTTGATTTGAACTTATTTTCTGGTAAGGTGGGGTAACTGATTTCAATCATGGGGTATTCACACAGTAAGGGAGGGCATTGATTCCAATCAGGTATAATATTTGTATGGTACTGCTATTTACACCACATAAATTTCTGAACTTACCTCACTTAAAATTTATTTATTTTTGTTTTTTCTTTTATACTCCTTCCCCAATTCTTTCTCTTACCTAAAATACCCCTCATTCTCTCAAACCCCACCCCTTTCTGTCGTCGGCGACGTTGGTCCCTTCATAGCAATTCGGAGTCTGGAAACAGGTTTTTTTGAATTTTTTTTTTTTTTTTTGTGTTCGGCTACTGTTACCAAGCAAGGCAACTCCTGTTCGGCTAACCCAGTAGAGCAGGGCCTACCTCGCTCGGCCAACCCAACCGAACAAGATGGTGCTGCACCCTATTCCAGCCTATTCGGTTGGGCTGACCGAGCAGGGTAGACCCTACTCGATTGGGCTAGCCGAGCGGGGGTTCCCTTGCTAGGCAGCAACAGTCAGAACAGACTGAAAAAAAAATGGAGAGGGAGGGAGAGGAGGGAGGGGGTGCAGGAGAGAGGGAGAGAGAAAGAGAGAGGGAGAGAGAGAGCAGAAGAGGGGTGCCACAGGGGAGAAGGAGAGAGAAAGAGGAAGAGGGAGAAAGAGAGGGGGGAGTGCGGGAGAGGGTGGGAGGGAGAGAGGGGAGGTGGGTTGCCGGAGGGGAGAGAGGAAGAGGGAGAGAGAGAGAGGAGGGGGTGCCGGAGGGGTTGCTGCAACCACCAGAGAGGCGTTCCAGCTGCCGGAGTGGTTGCCGGAGGTATGGAAGGGAGGGGTGTTTTAGGTAGGAGAGGGATGAGGGAAAGGGTATAAAAGAAACAAAAAAAAATGAGATAAGTTCAACAAATTTTGAGGTGCGACTAACAGTTCCCCTCCCTCTAAGCCTCTCAATGGATGGCATCACGGCGATTGAAGAGGTAAGCTTCTGACATGACAAGGGAGAAAGCAGCCGCTGGCTAGAAGCTTCGCAAAGGAGTAGAGGCATGAAAGGGCAATAAAACCCTACCTTGCCGTATTTTAATATAAGGTAATAATCGTCGGTTGCCATTGTTTTCTAATCCGTTTTGGCTTTAACCCTATTATTCCCAGCTGTCTCTTTCTCTATGAGACTTCTTCTTCTTATTGGATCCGATTCGACTCTAGGTATATATATGTGTGCATTGCAGCCTTAAAAAGCTCAATATCAATCTATATTAATTACTCTGTAAAATCAATCTCTACGCTTGCCGATTGACTGTTTGAATAGATCGATTTCTCCAGTCGAAAAAGTTTGGTCATTTAGTTCTTGCGTTCTCTCTGTTAGTGTCAGTATTTCTTCAACTCTTTTCTTTTTGTGCATATCTATGGTTGTTCGACTTTATAATCTTTGTTATCCAGAAATTGATTTTATAATTTTTGTTACCCAGAAATTTTATAATATCCATGGCTGACATAGTACATGGGAAAGGAAAGGTTGAATTAGAAAAATCATATGGAGAAAGGAAAGGAAAGGTTGAATTGGAAAAATCATATAGAGAACGGGAACTGTTGAAAGTATCATCACATTGGATACTTGATGAGGAAAAAGCAATGGAGATGGCAGTCAGAGATTTAAAATTAGAAAAATCAGACGCAGAAGAACGGGATTGGATGAATCTCCCTATTGACATCATTTCCCTACTCTTGTCTGGACTTCCCATGGAATCTCTTATTCCATGCATCTTTCTATGTAAGAGCTGGTATGCTTTGACAAAGGATCCTTGCTTCATTGAATTGCAACTTAGCAAAGCTATGTGCCAACCACAATCACCCCGCTTCATCTTATCTGGTTACATGGGCTCATGGAGCCTATTTTCCATAGACAACAGAGGAAGGGATAAGTGGGAGGCTACAAGAATAATGCTGAAAGAAATCCACGGCCGGGGCGTGTAGCCTCACATTCCTACTCCGATGACATCAACTTCTTCATATGTAACCCAATAACTAGGGAATGCATAAGCTTGCCCAAATCAAAGTTGTTGTGTAGACTAACCTTCGATTTTTGGCTTAATGGCAGCAAGGGTGATATTGGGTTTGGATTTGATGCCATCTGCAACAAATATAAACTGGTTCGTCTACATTTAATAGACACTCCCAATGGAAGAATGTGTATGGGTGAGGTTATTACACTAGGCCAAAGTTCCTGGAGATAAATAATGATCCCTCACACGGGACTATTATTTGAATTCGAGAGGATTGTGTTCTTGGACGGGGCCCTTCACTGGCTCATTACAGATAAAACTGGGTCACCTCGGATCCTTGTATTTGATTTGAGAAACGAGAAGTTCCAAATAATCATGATTCCGTCCCATCTGGCAGTGGACTTCAAGCCGCATCTAATAAAATTTGTAGAGTCCGTCGCCATAGTTACGATACAGATTCTTGAACAGTTCATATATATATGGCAAATTGTGGGTAACGATTGTAAAGGATATTTGCTGGTCAAATGTTATTATGATATACCTACGATGAAAGGTTGTTATGGAATTTTCTCAGGTAAGCTGGTGGGTATGTTGAACGATGACAGTTTCCTTCTGGATGTGAAAAGGCGCATGGGTCTTACCCATCAGATGAGGTTGGCAATCTTCTTCTTCTCTACTTTCCAGCAAAGAAGAAGAACTTAAATGTTCGAATATCTGGGATTCGCGGATGGAATGGTGTAGTTTCTTTTGTGCCGAGTCTTGTTTCCCCTCGTGCTGCTGCTGCTGTTAATGGT
>JAOXJP010236704.1:0-23822 GCA_025762735.1 Platanus orientalis | reverse complement strand
CTAGCTTTTCCATTCAAGGGTATTTTGGTCAATAAATAAAGTAATAAAAGGCATTTTGGGTACTTTATGTGCTAAAAAACTTCTCATAGTTGCATGAGGGAGGAGGACATTTTGGTCATTTGAATAAACCTAAAGCATAGCTAACATGAGCTAGATTTTCCATTTAGGGGCATTTTGGTCAGTTAAGAAAATAATAGAGGGCATTTTGGGTATTTTGCGTACTAAAAAAACTCCTCACAGTTGCTCGAGGGAGGAGGGCATTTTAGTCATTGAATAGACCTGAAGCATAGCTAACATAAGCTAGATTTTCCATTCAGGGGCATTTTGATCAATGAATAAAATAACATAGGGCATTTTGGGTATTTTGTGTTAACAAATTCCTCACCATTGCAAGAGGGATGAGGGCATTTTAGGCATTTAAATAAAATTGAAGCATCGGTGAAGGTATTTTGTTGGTCACTTGTTGTTTTGTAAGAAGGAATTGGAAATAACAGCTTATGGGTAGTTATTTCAATTCCACTGATTTGGGGCTTCTATTCTTCATTCTAATTCCTTCGGGATTTGACTTAAATCCATTTCCGTAATTTAAAAATGATCCCAAGCAACGGAAATGGATTTGAGTACCCCAATTCCATTTCCACTCTTCCAATTCCCTAAATCCAAATGCACACTAATTCTTTTTAAGAGTCATATATTGTTATGTCATCCTTAGAAACAACATAACAAAGGAATAAAAATTTATCCACCATAAATGAGTACTTCTACAACATAGATAAAAATTCATACTAGTGTTTCATATGTGAGTTTGAATCATCATTTTATATCAAAATGTTAGCAAAGTAGATGATTACACAATACCCAATAAAAAGGACATAACACTTGATTCATGACTCTTATGAAAGTTCTTAGTGCATTGGAGAGACCTAAAAGTTTCACTAACCACTCATACAATCCTTTCAAGTCTTGAAAGCAATCTGCATTGATTTGCTATCTTTATTTGGATTTAATGGTAACCACTCTTCAAGTCGAATTCTCTATGGTCCAACAAGCCATCAAGTTGAGGAATATAAAAATGGTATTTAACCATTATTTTATTTATAGCCTAATGTCGACACGCATATGCCAACTTCCATCTTTATTAGGCATGAACAATGAAGGTACAGTAGATGGATTTAAACTTTCTCCAATGTGTCCCTTAAACAGTAATATTGCTTCACTCTTCATGTTCCTTTGTGCCTACGCAATACTGTGGTCATTTGGAAAGATTAAATTAAATCCAATACCAAATCAATTTGATGTTGAATATTCCTAAATAGAGGTAACCTACTTGTAAATCACTAGGGAATATATCATGGTACTCTATAATTAATTCTTTTACATTTTTAGGGATGTCAGCACCAATTTCATCATTCTTTCCATCATTATATACACCATTCCAGATTCTTCCATATCCTATATATACAAGTTTGTTCATAAATAAATGATCAAGAACCCTCTCGACAACCTCTTGCTACAAGCACAATTCAAGTAGTGTTTAACATGAAGTTATATATATATATATATGTATATATATGGAGCCATATGATCCATGGAATATAGACCTCATACACAACCCGAGAAGTAGTGAACATATGAAGGCTTCATCGGAATGGTAGATGAGATCATCCAACAAGCTTTGCATGACATGCCATTTGGCACTACACGTCACCCTATAAGGGATGAAATTTATATGACACCCTTTTCAAAAGGGTATTAACTCCCTCACTTTATTATATATTAAGGTTCAGGAGACCTACATTACCATGCCGAATGATTCCTACAAGAATGTGTAATGGAAAGAATGTCTCACAACCATGAATAGATAAAAAATGCTCACCTTAACAAATGCTAACCACTGCTCCTTGTTAGGTGGCAGGCACATCAGCTCCAAAAAATGAATATGCCCCCCCCCCCAAAAAAAAGTGAAAATCACTTTTCAATGCTGATGTGTCCGCCCTTGACGAGGAGCAGTGATGGGCATTTGTTAAGGGAAGTGTCCATAAACCGATCCCCTCACAACCTCTTAGTCAGGCTGTTTATGCTCACCCTTGTCAGAAACGCATTCGATTAGTACCTTACACTATCAACATGCCATGTGTCCTCATGGCCCATGCTTGTAAATAGATTCTATAGATGTCAGGCCTATAGTCACGATTCTCCTTACTTAAGAAACATAGTGCAGTTCTTGCTCCAAATAAATGGGAGGTTAACATGTCTGAGGACGAGGTATCCACTCAAGATGATAAGGAAGATATCTTGTGGGATTTCCTAGCATTTGATCCTTCCCCACAAGGTGATGAACAAGAAGCATTAGATGATGATGTTTAAAGTTTCACCTCTGCCATGACTAGCTTTGTGGAAGAAAGAGACTCCCCCGTACATGATGCACTCCCAAAACCTCAACTTGTAACATGTAATGTCACAACACTAAAATTTGCATACCAAATCCTGAAGCCTTGAGGTAAGAAAGACAAGCCCACCAGGCGCCACTCTAGTCAAGAAAGAAAATGTCACCGTGGTTGTACACAGCCAACCAATACCATGATGAAATGAATAAGACCTCTTTAGAAGTAGAGCACAATCAATCTATTAAAAAGACTGAGGGGATGATTCCTTATAATGTCTTGGCTCATCTGAAGAAGATTTTCGCCCTACAGTTAAGTGTATATGATATACTATGTATGTCACCAGACTTAAGAAAATGTCTTATATATGCCCTCAATAACCATGAAGAGTTTTAAGGAATGAAGAAATTGCAAGAGCTTCTTGGCAAGAAACGATTCAAGAAGGCAATATTTGTATATTTATAGTCACATTTGAGGATTCAAACAAATATTTTGAAGACTTGTACCACAACAAGTACCTATTTGTCATGGGGTATATCAATGATTAGACTGCCTCCAAAGTTATGATAGATGGAGGATCAATTGTCAAAAAAATTCCTGCTAAGACGCTAGCATAGATAAGGATTAATCCTTTCAGGCTATGTCCTAGTACTCTTATCATACTGAGGTGTAACCAACAGGAGCAACAACCATTGGGTTCTATTAAGCTCAATATGAGATGTGGCAATAAAGATTGGACTTCTGGCCGTCTTCGTCACAAAGGCGGATAGGACATATAATGTCTCAATTGGCAAGCCATGGAAACACAAACATCATGCAATGACCTCTATTTTCTGCCAATGTATCAAATATCCATGACAATATAGGCAAGGTATAATAGTGGCCAACAATAATCTGTTCAAGGATGTGGAATCATTTTATGTAGATGTTGTCTTTTACAATAAGGCCAAGTCCCAAAGCATAATGCCTTTGGCTTCCATACAAGTTGATGTAACATAAGGTGCTTCTCAATCTTCAAAGAAGCTGCATCAGTTTGTTTTACGGTATAGGTCAAAACCTCTGAAGCAGAAGCTCTCCTTATGACCTGAAAGCATTGTGAAGGAATTTACTCTACCATTGGCAAACATCACTTGTTCCCATCTAGAAACCTACAAACATCTTATTATCTTCCATCCAGCTGGAAAATTATCCTCTACTGAAATGTGGGGGCAGGAATCCAAACTGGAGGAAAGGAAGTTGACTAGTTCCTATAGGACCCTTAAGCAGTTTACAATGCCAAAAGGATTGCTCCACAACTCCACCTTCGACCAACAAAGTACATGGAAGGATTCTTATGAAGGGAAACTGGTAGTGTCAACCATTTTAATGTTGAGTCTAACTTTTGAGCAACTCATTCAAGACTCCACACCAAAGCGTAATCGTAAAGATATTAGGTTTTCCAACAAGACAAGAATGAAGATAACTATCAACATGGCATAAATAGGAGAAATCCCAACAAGTGATGGTGAGGAACCTATTCTTAAGGGTTTTTTTTAGAGGAGAAATAGGAAATCTCTAAAGATGAGTTCAATGATAAAGAAGAGCAACCCATGGTTAAACCAATAATGACCACCTCTTTGAAGCTTGAAGATGGAGGACAAGCTATAGTTGATGACTTGGTTGAGGTCAATCTCGGAATAGAAAAAGACCCATGGCCAACATTTGTTAGTGCTAAAATCTTAGATACAAAAAGAAACAAATATGAAGAGTTTATTAAATAGTATCGGGATGTGTTCACATGGAACTATAAGGTAGATACCTAGGCTCGACCTTGAAGTCATGGTCCATTACCTAGCTATTGATAAAACCCAAAAGCCAGTCAAGCAACATTCAAGGAAGCTTCACCATGATATAGCAGAGTAAATCAAATCTGAAGTGGACAAGCTCTATGATGCTCAATTTATTTGAAAAGTCAAATACCTTAAATGTCTCACAAATGTTATGCTAGTGCAAAAGAAGAATGGTTGGATTTGAGTCGACATCACCTATTGGGATTTGAACAATTCATGCCCTACGTATGACTTTCCTTTCCAACTCACTAAGTTATTGGTGGATGCAACTTCAGGGTATGAAGTGTTGTCCTTTATGAATGGTTACTTAGACACAACTAAATTCAAATGGCCAAAGAAGATGAGGAAGCCACATCAATTCACACACCCAAAGGGATATTTACAAACTCAAGCATGTCATTAAGTCTCAAGAATGTAGGAACCACATATCAAAGGGTCATAACTTACATATTTGAAGATTTGCTACATGAAACAGTAGAATGCTACGTTGATGACCCTATTGTCAAGACAAAGATACGACACAACCATATCCAATATTTTTCCATCTTTGAATGGTTTTGAAAGTTTAGTTTGAAGATGAACCCACTCAAATGTCTTTTAAGTTTTTTTAGGATATACAATTCATCACAGAAGCATCGAGATTGATCCAATAAAGATCAAGGCCACCCTTGACATGCTGCCTCCTTAAAATCTCATGTGTTCTCTCTCTTGGTTTTCTTCCCTAAAATTACTTTTGTTTATTTCTTTGTGAAGAAGACATCAAGAACTTTAGAAGGTTATGTATGAGTTGTAGCCAAATTCATTGGATCACCATAACTATTCTCCTCACTCTTAATCTCTTTACTAGCCTATAAAATGGGTTTTCTAGTGTCTAGGAATGGACTGTTGCCCCAAGAAAATTTTCTTGGTTTTGCTTGCAAGTTCAGTTTGCATTCGAGTAATGGACCTTTTCTTATTAGCATTTTGAGTTGCGTTCCGATTGTAATGGTAGATTTACATCAATTGGTATCAGAACTTGAGTTGTGTTCTAACACCATGCCACCAAGAAGACGGGGTGGAGTTGTTTGTGAAGCCTCTTTGGAGGAAGTATATGAGTGTGATGAAGTATCAAGACTCACATAACAAGTTGAAGCATTATCGCAATAGATGAAAGCTTTAACAACCATGGTTCAAAACTTGAACCAAATTCAAAATCCACATCATGTGGAAGAGATCTTTGAAGAACCGTTTCAAGAATGTGTTTACAAAGCGCCATCTAAAATGGATAAATGTTATTACAATGAGCAAACGAGAATCAAAACAGAATTTTCAAGGTTTCCTAAAAGCTATGAAGCCGAAATGACGTTCATGGATTGGTTGGGTTTTGAGTATTACAATGATTTATTCAGTGGTTCTTGAGTACACTAATCGCAAATGTGTTTCTTCCATTTTTACATTTGACGAGTCAATGGATTTAGATACAAATTATTCATATTTTTCAGTTTATAATAAGCCTATGTACAATGAAGATATATATGATGATGTTGACATCTTGATAATGTAAATGAATTAAATGAAAAACCACAAGATTTTTCTGTGGTGATTTACTAGTGGAATTACCTCCATTAAGGGAAGTAGAAATTGATTTTTTAAAGAACATAAATGAGCAAAAGATTGGAAGAGATGGAGTGATGGAGGCTAAGCAGCTTATTCCGTAGAAATTCATACCTGTAAGGTTTTTGCGTAGCACAACTTTGGAAGACATAACTTTCTACACTGATGTCTGATTGAAGAAATATTTAATGTGTTGGAAAGAAAATTAGACGTTCTACAATTGTTATTTCAAGATTTTTTTTTGTTGCAAATTTGACCATTTATTGGACTAAAATCAAGATTCAGGTTTAAAGTTCTAATCTTACAAATCAGCCACTCTTTCGCATGACAATGCAACACATTCGAGGGAAAATTCTTCCCAGCCTCAGTAGAATGATGCAAGATGTGCAAAAGAGATGTTTGACCAAGAATTTAAGGGGATAAGGACTCTTGTACGTGTGTGATAAGGTTTTATTAAAGAGTTGATTTTGTTTCCTTATTTAACTAGGACTCTTTTGTTTAGTTTTATTGTTTAAGAAGTGGTTTAGTTTTAGTAGGAATCTTTTTTATTTTTAGTAGCAATGGTTGTTGTTTTTAGGAGTCTTCTAATATGTCACTTGAGAAAGGGGTTTTCCTTCTTTTTAGGAATTTTTATTTGAAATAGAGTTAGTCCACATTTTGGTATGGTTTTCAATTAAGATTTGTTTCCTTTATTTTAGGAGTTACCAAAATAAAGCTAGTAAGGCTTATAAAAGCCCAAAACGTGTGATGCATTGAAAAAAATAATTATTTTATTTTTCATTGAATAAAGATATTTGTCTTAAGGACTCCAACATAGGGAGTGTTCTCTCTCTTGGTTTTCTTTCCCAAATTGCTTTTTGTTTATTTCTTTGTAAAGAAGATATCAAACACTTGGAATGTTATGTACGAGTTGTAGTTGGATTCATCGGATCATCATAATTACTCTCCTCAGTCTTAATCTCTCTACTAGCATATTAAATGGTTTTTATAGTGTATAGGAATGGACTATTGTCCCGAGCGCAATTTGTCTTAGTTTCACTTATAACTGCAATTTGTATTCGTGTAACAAACTTTTGCTTGTTAGCATTTTGAGTTGCGTTCTGATTGCAATGGAAGATATGAAGTACCTTGTTTAACTGGAAATTGCATGAGGGAGTCGAGAGAATACCTAAGCTAGTATTTTGGACTGGTATGGTCTAATCATTCCCAACAGCCACTAAAGTAGAGCCATAATAAGGATTGTGCATTAAAAGGGGTGATATGTCAGGTTAAACATGTAGGCCTGCTCCTATATCAAAATACCACGATGAATCACGAGCTGTTGAGGAAGCTATATAAAGTGCTGCTACTAAAGAGGATGGATTAGCTCCACGCTTTCGACATTTCAGATCTAGCCTGTGATAACACTCAAAAATTGTGTTATTGAGTGTGACTCGAATTCTACCTTGTGTTCTAAATGCTATTGATGTCTCAGAGAAGTACAGGTGATCAAGCCACATGTCTGCCGGTCAAGCTCGACAGTGAACTCGTTGGGGGGTTGCAAGGGGTAGCATGCCTCTTGCTCAAGCATCCGGGGACAAAGCCCCGAGCCGCCCACCTTGACCCGTTTGTGTAACCCAACCCACGATCCTGTTTGGTTCTCTTTTGTGTAACCACATAGATAAGATGCATTAGGGTTTTCTGAGAGGTATCTCAACTTAGATAGAGAGAAAGGGGTGGAATGGTGTATTTGGGCTTAGGGTTTGAAAGCTTGATTTCCTTGTAATCTCCTTTGGTTGATAGTGAAATTTCTTGTCATCTTCGTCGGTGGATGTAGGCTGTAAGCCGAACCACATATATCGTTGGGTTTATGTGTTTTGTGTTTCTTGTTTACTTTCATATTTTTCTATGGATTGTGGGTTTAGTTACAAAATGTGTGCCTATTTTTCGACAAATTTGACAAAATATTTGAGTTCTTTGTGGATTAAAGAATCTTGACCTTCCCTACCTCTGGATTTTCCATTAAAACCAGAATTTGATCCACAATTCTCACATGAACCATTGGAGAAATTTGATTTCTCAGTAACAGTCAGTGCTGAAGATATAACCAATGAAGTATTCTCCGTGGAAACAAATGATGAGTTTTGTTGATCTTCAATAAAAAGTAAATCTTCTAATTCAGCCAATATAATAGATTGTGTTCGTCACCTTCCTGCAGTTTTGAAATAATTGAATTTGGTTGGAAGTCCATCTAAGATATGAAGGACTATATATTCCTCGTGTAGAGGTGATGAAACGATGACAAGGGTTTGATTTTACTTGCCTGAGATAATCTTGCATAGTTGAAGCTCCTTTCTTGATATTTTGTTATCAGTTTTTAGGATGTAGAATATTTGATCTTGACAACGATGAAAATCCACAAAACAGTTTTGTCCAAGCTTCTTTAGCATGATCAATGTGCAGAACATATGGCAACTGAGATTGTTGCAAATATACAACTTAGGAGTTGTTGATCAAGAAGTACTAACCACTCCAAATATTGGGGTTTCTGTTGGGTCTTTCCTTCACTATCTCTAACAGTTTTAGATGAAGGAGAACTTGAATCTTCCAGTAGAAACATCATACTGTGGACTCTTAGGGCAGTTAAGACCTGTGAGCGCCAAAGCAAGAAATTATCTTCATTCTATTTTACTGTCAACAACAGAGATGACAGATTTGAATTGACTGTTTGGAGAGAGGAGGAGAATGAAGAAGAATTAGGGAGGGAAGAAGAAGGAGGTGTTGTAGTAGATGACGCAGTTGTCATTGAAGAATCATAGACGAAATTCCAGAAGAAAACACCTTTCAAACATAGAGAAAGCAATTGTAGCGCGAGCTTCACACCTCTGATACCATGATAGAACTCAAGAACTTTACAGAATCCCACGATGCCTTCGTCCAGGATCCTTCTTTCTATTATAGATTCCAATAACTGAAGTTACAACTGATTACAACTGTTACATGATATTATTTACAGAAGATTCTATCTTCCTAACTTATATTCTAACTAACTCAACTGCCTGTAGTAGACTCCTCAACATAATCAACGAAATTCAAAGATGCCCAACTTGTAAACTCATCCCAGAATTTTAAGCTTGTATCCATCAAGAAATCTTCAAGTCAAACCTCGCCTTGACTTGCATCTGCAGAAGCTTCTCTTCTCACTCTCCGAACTGTTTCTATCAACCGCCGCATAAAGTGTATAAAATATCCTAGGACAAGTGCAACCATCACAAAAGCCGCTACAAGTAAAGTACCAAAGTTGGTCGACCCGATGTAAAGTATCACGCAGACATAAGTCGCAGCCATCGAAAGCACGGCAAGCCGTATTAGGCTTTTGAGAGGAAATCGTCTGGTGAGCAAAATGATCATCCACAGAGACGCAAAAAACCCCATGGAGTTAAGAAACGTGACAGGAATGAATATCTGCAGCTCAGTTGACATGAGTGCCCCTCTAGTGTAGCGATGGGCCTTGGGAGGTGCATAGCTTTCATTTGGTGGTCTAAATCCACCGGGAGGGCTTAGTATGGCTTGGTAAGTCACTGTGGTGATCAATACAGCCACTACAATCATTGCATTCTGAGACTCCATTGATGAAGCTTCTACCTCTTTAGCTAATGCTTTCCAAAACTTCCAGGGAGGATGACGCAACGGCACCAACTTACGTCTATTTTCCTCAACTGGGCATGCCTTTAATGGAGAAATAATATCCCGGGATCTCACTGCTCCGGCATTTAGAAGAAGTTCCCTGGTCACAATATTGCCTGGTTCGCATGAACTTTGGTCTAAGACATTTAACACATCCAGGGCTGTGAAACCGCTCTTGTTTGTAGCGTTCACGTCTGCCTTCCCACAGGTAATACCATCACCACCCAACAGTAGTTTTATGGTCTGCATGTTATTATTATTTTCTTTACAACATAAATGACGTCCCATTGCAAAATTTGTTACGTAAGAGAGACAGAGTACAAGCACTTGAAAGAAAACAAACATGATTCTCTCTATCTATGAGAATTTATTTCTTAAAGAAGATAGAAACCTATTATTTGCACTTTTTTTTTTTTTTCTTTTTTTTTCTGGTACTTCTTTTGGGTTGTTAAAAGTATCAAAATGATGGCCAACGCCCCATGCTCGAGTGACTGAGGCATCAATCTTCCCTAGAGAAGAATCAGGGTCGAATCCCTGGAGTGGGATGGGGAGTGCACGGTTGCCTGCTCATGTTCTCACCGGCTCATCAGTCCAGTCCTGCCTTGTGTGGTTGTTAACATGATCTAGGTCCACGTGGCCGTAAGTCATAGCTACAAATGTGAATGTGATAGGCGTGTTCGTGACTTTAGATAATTTCGAATGGTAGACCCCCAGGATTCTCTTCACTATCTCTTAAAAAGCCTCTCTCTCTTTAGAAAGAGTTCGGATTTTCCAGGTATGTAAACAAAAAATCTTCTAAAATCATACAAAATTGGAATATTTTTATGGCTATTCTTGTATTATTTTGTGTGATCAGACTACCCTTAACAAAAAATCTTCTAAAATCATACAAAATAAAATATTTTTATGGAATATTTTTATGTGTATTATTGTTATTTGGGAGCGGATCGCCTGCTGAGTTAACCACACAGCGACACATCGATTTTCTTTTGGTAAATCATTCACGATTGTTTTCGTCCTTCTACCTACAAATACGTGTCACGGTGTGGTTAAACTCAGCAGTAAGTTCCTGCAGATTCCCCGCAGACGATGCTTTCCCTTGTTATTTTGCATGCTCCAATAACAAGAGAGCTGTAAGAAGAGGGTAAGAGACAGGTTTTGTTTTCTAAGGGTTTGACAAACATACGCATATGGATAGGATTATTTTTGTGAGGATTTTTGAAGATATACTACCTTTATATTGTTTTCTTTAACTCCCTTGTAATTTAGTCTATCAAAGGACTGGACTGAATTCAGCTTAATGAGGACTGGGCTTAAATGTTCAACCTTACTTACGTCTTTCCATCCTTTAAATTTGGTCTATCAACAATTTGCAAGGTAAATTAAAAAATAATTTGCATTTCTTTTAGTTATACTGCATTTTTTGGGCTACTGATTGGGATAATTTAGAGATTCATATACAACAGATGGCATTGCCTAGATAACTTCAACAATATTTCTCCATGTCGTCCACAATTGTTAGATTAAAAAAATAAAAAATAAAATGATGCAAAGTTTAAAATCTTTGTTTGTATTAAAGTGGGATGAGCCTTAGGACCTAGACCTAGGTTGAGGGACTAACAAAGAACATTAGAAGGTAACCTGAAACTGGTCCAAAACATAGATATATATTTTCTGGCCAGATCCAACCCAAAAATGGTCTATTGTCGGGCCATCCAAAAACCCATGGTCCAGCCCCTAACCATTAGCAGTAGAACTAAAAATAAAATTATATCAATTACACGGTTTTCTTCTCTACATGACACTAATCATTTCCCATTCCAAACTAGGTGTGTCAACGAATTGAGCTTTTCCCAGCTTACTTCAGGCTTGTCACACAAGGATTAGGTTCATGCTTCCATTTAGGGTATTGAGTTTGGCTCAGGATCGACTCGACTTGATTCACCCAAGTCAAGCATGTAACAAATGACTGTTTGGCTTGACTAACTTAATATCATGGTGCAAATCAACACTCGGACGAAAAAATCATTACAAATATAAATTTATTATACAGTATATCAATTCTTTTTTTATTATAAAAAATGATTGAAACTAATGGAGTGATGAGGACAATACAAGGGGAGCAAATTTTCCGTGACAAATGACTGTTATCAACGTTTGACCAGCAACACAGATTGACCCCTGAGGATTTGGTATGACCCATTAAAGAATGCCTAAGGACTGCCCTGCACCCAAAAGTGATAAGCAACCCCCCCAAAAAAAAAAAAAGTGTGAATCACTTTTCCAGCACTGATGTGTCCACCCCTGATGCAAGCCGGACCTTGGGCTATTTTAAGGGGTCACACCAATCCCAATCGCAGACTGACACAAATATATTTTTGAGCTTTTAAGTAGCTACTTTTTGAATAGGGAGCACATGATAAGATGATAACTCAAGTAACTATGTCTTGTATTATGGTTTAATTAAATTATGTACTAAGCTATATCTATATCTATTATATTATTATATGCATGTGTAAGATCCTTAAGGAGTCTTACCTTTTTCCTTCTTTCAATTTTATTTTATTATTATTATTATTATTTGAGCTGACCCTAGTGCAGATGGGCTTAGGCTAATTTAGCTAAACTGGTTCAATTATAGGCTTAGGCTCAGCTCATAACGAGCTGAGCTAGCTTGACTCTTGGACAAGGACTCATATCCTCTGCACCAAGGATGCTGTGTGCCACCATGAGTGAGACACAAAGGAGGGTGGGGCCCATACACTCTTTGTAGCCCCCCCCCCCCACCCCCTCCCTCCTCTTTGTGTCTCAACTCATGGCAGCACACAGTATCCTCAGCACAGAGGATATGAGTCGCTTTGACAGCCCTAGTCCATCAGACATTGGCAATAATCGTGACTATTATTAAAATTTTAAAACTATATTATTGAGCACCATTGACCATACACACATTTAAATCTTGAAGATATAATCTAGACCCTGTAAAAAAAAAAAAAAAATCTTAACATAATGTACGGGATCCACCAGTTGAATAACTGTCACATAATTGGTGTCCTATGCCAAAAAATATTAGCTTGAGGATTGGGTCTGATTACACGAGGTTTGATTTTGTCCAGTCTGCTGAAGACCTGTTAAGATCTTGCCATTTTCGTTACTCGATGTGTGGCAGAAAAGAACAGAAAATGGGTTTTGTGGAACACATTTTTTGCCATTAGTCAAGCTATGAAAATGTCAGGACCTTAACAGTAACAGGACAAAATCACCTGAAAAAAAAAAGGGTGGTTTGGGCAAGCCAGAATTGCCACCACTAATAAACGTAGCGTACCTGATGTTGTCTTCTGGAGGTCGCTAGGTACAAGACGGTGTTGCCATCCTCATCTTTAGAGTTTAATAGCTCCTCGAAGAAGTTGCACTGCTTGAGCTCTTCCACCATATATTTGAAGGCCTTGAACTGGTTATTCTTCACAGCAAGGTGAAGAGCAGTCTCTCTTTCCATCGTCAATTCTCTTGTAGACTCTGGACATTTGAGGAGCAAGACCGTTATAACATCAATGCTCCCTGTGGTAGCAGCAAAGTGGAGAGGAGTTCTTCCATCGCTGCTCTTGAGAAGACCAAGCTCGGAGTTAATCTTCAAGAGCCCCCTCACTATCTCCGCATACCCATTTGCAGAAGCCATGTGTATGGGGCTGAACCCATCTTTGTTTAGTTTTGCAGCAAGTTCAGGCTTTATTGTTACAATCTCCTTTGCAAAATCACTCTGCCCAGCCAAAGCGGCTATGTGCAGAGCATTTTCAGCGCAGACAGCTAGTGAACCTCTTTCAAGTATAAGTGAATCCTCTTGAAGTAATTCCTGTAGCGAGCTTGTATCCCCTCTACGAGCTGCATCATATAACCTTGGATCCATTCTTGTCAGAAGCAGTATTCAGGTATGAACCGCTCTTTCTTATATACTTATATAGTCGATTCCTTAGTTTCTACACCGGTCTTTACTCTACGGTCAGCAGTGGTTGTGGTCAGCAGTGGTTGCAGGTGCATAGGAACTGATCGCTGGGATTCAAGCAAAATTCAAGTTTTTCTTTCTTATCAGGAGTAGTTTCCGGGTTTCAAACCACTCCCTTTCATATACTACTTAAAGTAATCAACCTTTCAGGTTCTACATATTGCACCTTCTGGTCAGCATGGGGCTTGCATAGAAACTGATTGTTGGAATTGAAGTGAAGAGACTCCCAGCATGTCACATCAGCGTTAACTCCACGTTGTGTTTTTTGACGTATAAGATTCAACAACATATGGTTTTCCTTTTGTTAAATGTTTGAAATATAGTAGTCTTTAACTATTTGACGGGTTAAATTGAAAGTTTATTTTAATTTATTATTGTGGTTTCCTCAACAAACACCACACAATGCACTCTTTACATGTTCTTTTAAAACTGAAATCTCCACTTCTTCTTGTTGGGTTAATGTCTTGAATTGAGCCGAGATCTAACTAAGATGACAATCCAGAGAAAAACCCAAATATGACCTGTTTATAAGCAAAAACATTTCGACCTGAATTTATGATCTGATTTGGGGCTCAGATCCGAACCATGGAGATTAGGGTTTTGGGGTTTATATTAGGAGTTTCTCAAATTTTATGCCACCACACTGTCCATTATAATATCTGTTTTCTATCATAGTCAAAAATCCATCGCTGTTTTCACCTACGGACATATTCTTCAAGCTGAACCACATAAATCGTCTTCTTCTTTGTATGTGATTGTTATTTGTGTTATTTTATCTCTTCGATTTTGTTGCATACAATCCCAAGTCTAAGATTTCTGCAATACAGTTTGGATTTCTATATAGCAAACAAAAAAGGATCTCCTACCCCCAAATTTGCCTGTCCTCCCATGTCTGCCCCAGCATATGGGTAGGCCTGAGGCAATTGTTAAGGGGGCACACCAAATCGGCGGGGGGAAAATTATTGGGGAATTAAGTTGGTTAAATTATCAAGAGTATGAGCAGGACGGCAATCTGACCCGACTTCGAGGATCTTGCCAAGCTTGATTGGATTGACCAAGTCTCAAAATTTTTATATAGTGACATCGATGGGTGGATCTTTGGATGGCTTATTTAACCGAATATGTTGTATATATTAAGACGATGGATGACTACTGTGTGCAGAGAATATTTGTTTCCTATATGCGAATGTGGTCACCATACAATCGTCCAAAACCCAAAGTGTTTGGTGTGCTCAAAATCAGACTTATTTTAACAACTAACCTCTTGATTCCAAATATCAAATCCCCAGTTTGATATTCGAGTCATGCCTTGTGACAGAAGGTGACCTTCCATTGAACCTGAAATTAATCCGCAGGGAATGTGTTGGATGAATGGTGGATAATGCCGCTTGGTTTTTTGAATGCACCAAATGTTAGCAACAAAGGTATAGTAGTATATTAAAATGATTGTTATGTTTGTGTCTCAAATTTTATCCCCTACATCAAGCATCCTATGATTAGTTGATTTAGTGGGATTGTAAACCGGATCCGAGATTTGACCCGATTCAGTTAGATGGATTGAAACGGTTTTCTTTGACCGAAAGTTATGGTTTTCAAGTGAGACCAGGATTGGGATTTATACAGGTCTATATAATTTTTATTTAATCTTTATCATAGTAGAAGTTACTTTGATCGTGATCGTCTTAGCCTCACGTAGGCAATATTTTGGAACCATGGGATTTCTTGTGTATTATGTCATTGTTCTTTCTAATTTTTTATTTTCTTGCTTGTTTCACGTTGCTATCAACCCTTGTTCGTTATTTTTGTCATAACAATGATATGTATTCAGGTAAAGTGTCGTCTTACACCAAGGAAGAGGAAGCTTCATGTTAACAGAAAATAAAAAATGTGACTTACAGTTGGGGTTATTTCTTCTTCTTCTTCTTCGTCTTCTTCTTCTTGGAATTTAAGGGAAAAAACTAAAATAAAAAAAATAATAATAATTATAATAATAAAGGCTAAGACTACTCTCTATTTGGCGATCACGAATAATTTGAGGGTAAGAAATTTGATGCTATTATTTTTCAAAATGAGAGATTACTTCATGATTGAATACGTGAGTTTTGGAAGTAACGGATTTGAGAAGTGAAAAGGTAATACAAATAAGAAAATGGTTTAGGTAGAGAGCACATGGGATCTTCTATAGTGGTGTTTCTCGTAGCAATCCTATGGCAATCACCATGGGCGTGCAAACATTTGAATTTGCCATTTTTGTGGTTTTTTTTATTTTTATTTTTATTGAGCATTTTGTTTATACTTTAAACCCTTAAAGTACAATGTAGGCACCTAAAATGTGTTCAAATCGCAAATAAGGGTCTAAACCCTCGCAAATGTATACAAAAAAAAAAGAAGAAGTCATGTATGGGCCTCACACTTATAAATTAGATCCAAGTACATGTACAAGGTCGTGGTCTGGGTTTTAAAAAAATAACCTATAAAATCACCAAACCCACATGTTTTAGCCCGTAGCAAACCTAAACAGCTTGAATGAAACCCACGTAAGAGAGATTTGAATAAAATCAAATCTAGCTTCTCTTGGGTAAAGAAGGAAAGTTGTGTCACTCGTGGAATACAAATAATTATATAAATTGCACATTCTCTCTAAACAAGGAATGTGCAATCACTCTTTTAGACTCAAAGGGGTAAGAACATCCAATCAACACTCAATCAAAGGGTTAGCAAAATTCTAACCTTAAATCTATAAATACACCCATTTCACATAAAAAAATGACCTTTGCAAAAGACTTCAAACAAGAGAAACATTACAACAATAATGGTTTTTAACAATGTGCTTTAGGTAGCGTTTTTGTATAAATGTTGTCAAAGGTGTAACTTTATAGAGCGTTTTTATAACAAAATGCTACTAAATGGGGTAACTAGAATAAACAACGTTTCTAAAATGCTTCCTAAATTTTATATATGATTTATACAGTGTTCTATAAACGTTCGTTATAGTGTACCTGCAAAAACGATATAGCAAGCGTTCTTGAAACGCTTCCTATACTCCCCCGCACAGATAACGTAAGCAGTGTTTTTAAAACACTTGTTATAATATAGGGAGCAGGGAGCGTTTTTAAAACACTTCCTATACGGCCCCACCAAAATTACATAAGCATCGTTTCTTTAACGCTCATTATACTCAGGTTTACCTTACCTGCGCTATCCCTCTTCCCTTCTCGCGTTTTCGTGCCTCTTCTTCTTCTCCACGCTTCCTCTTCTAGGGTTTTTGTTCATCTCTTTCTCGACTAGAAGAACGACGTCAACTCCTCCTTGAATCATTCCCTAAATCGTACTTACTTCTATCTCTACTTTCATGATCTGAAACCCTAGGCTGGCTTTCAGAGCTATGTTTCTTCTTAAGCTTGTTTTGGATGTTTTCAAGTTGTGTTTGTTTCTCGATCTCTAATACTTTCTCTAGACTCGAAGCCCTAACGAAGTTGTTAAGGAAGGAAGATGAATAAGGAAGAGCAGAACCTTTGGAAGGGACAATGTTGTTGTTGGCGTGGGCGTCAGAAAACTCTAATGAGAATCCGAGGCCTTGCTTGAATCTCATAGCACCTGATCCTTTGTGCGTAAGCTCGTCATAGTACACAGCAGCTTTCTCTTCCTCCATCGATTCAAGGGTTTTCTCTACGTAATTTTGGTAAGCAATATAGGTTTCAATTTCAGTAGATTTTAATTTTTCATGTTTTTCTTATTTTTGGGGGATTTTTTCTCGTACTTTAAGCTCCTTTTTTTAGGTAGAGAGACAGAACTGAAACCCTAGAGATGGAAATTGGTTGAATGAGGTTAGTCTATAACTGTTATCCTTTTTCTATTTTTGGATTTGATGTTTGAGTTCTTAAATAGCATGATCTCTATATGATACAAAATGGGAAGCATTATATTAAAAGCTCAGCTTCTATCTCCATCCATATTAAAAATAGGTATTTGCCATCTCTTATTGTTCTTGAGATCATCTGTCAAGCTAATTAGTTCTCTATCCTCTTCCTTGAATGTTTTAAGGAAGGTTTTTGCTCCCATCATAAAACCTTTATCAAGGAGGGTGTTCCCAAATCACTAGCCATTATTTTGTTTTGCTTTATGAAGTACCATATTTTGTTTTCTTGAATCTACTTCTACTTCTAAGGTTGCTGTCGAAGAATCATTAAATTCAGCCCCAATATCTGAGACCAAGTTGGAAGTTCCATCATCTGGGGGAACAGATGAGCCAACAGAACCTGCCCTCCAAAAGGGAGTTCCAGATGCATCATCCATCTTAGCATTCATGACTCAAGTGGCTTTAGAAATGTTGTATACACCTCCCCACTCTTGACCCCCAAAAAAGAGAAAAGAAAAAAAAAAAGACTAGAAATATCTCTTTGGTTGGATTCATGAATGGTTTGATTTTATATAATTAATTTTAAAAAATATACTCATGTTACATAAGAATGCTCAAGTTTTTCCATAGTGGGCTGGACTTGCATTTCTTAAGTAAGATGTGGACTTTATTAACAGAGAGGTCTTTTACCTTTAGAAAAGAGTGTTTTGTAATTGCCGGGGGTGTCGGTGGGTGCACTAAAAATTAGGTGAGAACGAATCTTGTGAGAATTGTGAAAACGGCATCAGGGTGTGGACACATCAGCGTCGAAAAGTGATAAGTGCCCCCCAAAAAGTGCAAATCACTTTTCAGTACTGATGCGTTAGCGCCTCTAGTGCTGTTTTCACGGTTCTCACAAGATTCATTTGCATATAATCCAAGCCCCGGTGGGTGGGGTTCTCTTTCAAAGTTTCAATCTATTTTGCCTTTAAAAAGCTAGGTGAAAATGAATCGGACAGACTAAGTTGAAGAGAAGCAAGAAGAAAATAGAGTGAAGGTAAGTCATCTTCCATCTGTTCTTCCATTTTTCCAGTTTTCCTTCTTCTCATCATCTCTATTTCAAAATCTTGTAAAGAAGTTTGATTTTTTCCTATTAGTTTGCTTCAAAATTACTGAAGAAGGAAGATGCTAGCTTGCTAAGTTGGTAAAGTTGGTGGGTGTTGTATCACAGACCTGGGTTCAAAACCCATCTTCACCTATAATTACCTATAAAAAAAAATACTGAAGAAAAAGAAAGAAAGAAAGAGATAGAAAATTTTAAACTTATGTATTAGTTTATTTCTGTCTACTAAATTTTTTGTACCCCCCTAAAAACCAAAGTCCAGAAAGAAATATATTGTAAAGATCTCACATTGATCTCTTCCCTACCAAAAGTCTAACTCAGCCAATAATTAAAACAGATGGAATTTTTTATTTCTTATGGATGGTTAGGCGTAACCCTTGTTCTTTTGGGTAAGAGAATTATAGATTGTTAACCTAAGCATTAAAACGGAAAATCTTAAAGTGACATAATTGGTAGCTAATTTGTTATGTATGTTAAAATAGCAAATTTTTTTCCTTTTCTCTTTTTTGGGGGTGGGGAGTGGGGAGGTGTATGTTAACTACATGGCTTTAGAAATGTTGTATACACCTCCCCTTCATTTCCTGAGCTTGAAAATTTGTTACTACTTAGTACTTGTAGGACAAATGGCACAATCTCTTGAGGGCTAGCTATGCACAGTTGCAGAACAAGAAAGAGGTTAGCTTTTTGATTGGGTTTTCTTTCCTTTATAAATTTTTTGTTTCATGAGCTTTGGATTAGCTTTTTATGTTATATTCATGAGTTCAGCTCATTGGATTATAACTATTTATTCTGGTTCCATTTGTTTTGTGGATATAAATAAGAATAGTCCCTAACCTGTGAAGCAATAAAGTGGGTTGTTGCCCTTTGACATAGATTGTGTGTGACAGTGTGGGTGTGTTGGTTGATTGTGCAAGCTGTGTGTGAGTTAGCAGACTATGTGTGTGTGCACTACTGTGGGTTGGACAGAACCTCTTTTTTCCTTAGTTGAGTAGGTTGTAGGCTAAGTCTGGGAAGACTTAGTGTCATCACAAGGTAGAGCACTGTAAAGAAAAAAAATCTAAGTGTTGGAACTTGGTGACAATTTCCAATCGAACGATTTGTAACTGGTGGTTAGTCAGTCATTATTGAAGTGAGGTACAATCTGCTAAGTGCAGATTACCATGCATCCTAAAAAAATTAATTGTAGAGATATGGAAAAATGGTCTTCACTTATGAATGATGTGCTTTTGTGTCAGTTCCAGGTCAGGAAACATTGTGTTATGAAAGGCTTGCAAGAATTCTCTCAGCTTTACACACTTCTGAAAATGTTTTAAATTTTCTTCGAACTATGAACTGAAATCTCCCATTGTTAATCTCTTATACTAAATATAGTATTCATGTTTTGTCACTTCTTTCACCACTTCATGTTATGTGATTTTCTTTCCTGCACTTTAATTTTTCAAATGTTGGCAATACTACCAAGGTTTTGTGATGTTACTAACTAATTTGACTAGTTGAGTCTTTTATTTTATTAGTCAGATAATAAATTAGCTCTATTCTTATATGCTCACAAGTAATAACTGATATTACTTTCTCTAGATAGGCTTAGATTGTCAAAAAGAGATGAGGGGAGTAAATTAAAAAAAAAAAAGCACAATCTGCAACGCTACAAAAAGTTTCTGCAACGTTTTCAAAGCGCTGCATAAAGTCTTATTTAAGCAGCGTTTAAAAAACGTTGTTTAAAGGTGTTTTTATATGGCATTTCCAAAACGCTAGCATTTTATGCAGCATTTTCAAAGCGCTGCAGAAAGTACTTTATGTAGCGTTTTCAAAGTTCTGCATAAAGTCTCTGCCTTTTGCAACGCACCTCAGAATAGCGTTGCATATAATGATATGCAGCCTTTTTTAAGCGTTGTGAAAGGTGTTTTTTGTTGTGGTGATCATAGGAGGAGCTTGTCGATCTGAACCTAAAAATCCAGTTCTATAAAATTTTTCTAGGGTAGTGTTTGGTTTTCACTTAGCTAAACATAACGAGGTATTCATAAACAACTACAGTGCTCCACACTTAATTTGGGTACATCAATTTTGTGACTGAACTGGAACATATAGTAATCTTGATCTCCCTCTATGGATTCCATTCCACATTAAACATTTAGGAAGGCCTGTTGAATATAATGTTTGTCGGTAAGAAATTTGATGGTCAAGCATAATGAACATTGTTCCAATCCAGAATCTCCATACTCTCTGCAATCTCCAGTTCAGGGTACTCCACCTAGAAATTACTCATTCTAAGGTACCTTCATCTTCAATTGAGTACTCTTTATCCTTCTGTTTTGTGCAATTCTTTCTTTTTGCTCATAAATCTCTATTAATGGCCACTATTTTTGGTATTGACACTTCTCTTGCTATTTGTTACCTTGTTACTTAGAACAGAGAAAAATAAGCTACATTTAACAAGTGACAAGATTTGCACCATTAGAGGAAGGGGTGGGATCTAAAGACAAGGGAGTGTCTTTGGGTTTATTTGCCACAAAATTTTGCAGTATATCATATCTTTAAGAACTGCATTGTATTAGAGTATTAGAGTGCATAAGTGCATCCTTTAGCCTACGCCCTTGGACAACCCTAGGTATTCCTATGGAAGACAGATGCCACAGTGGGTCACCTGATTGGTTTCTCACTGGCTCAGGCCGATCCAACTTCGTGTTGTTGTTATGATGTAGGCATCCTTTAAAATAGAAAAATGCAATATTTGATAAGATAAACAAATCTTCGTAGATCATACTTAATATTGTTGATACAAATATAGATAAAAAAAGGATTTATGAAACATTATGATTTTTCTCTGAGGTGGAGGTGGAGGGATTGCCTGCAACTGATATTCCAGAATGGAGAAATGGAAGACAATGGAAACAGTTCGGTATAGATCAACACAACGTTTTTGCTTTCAAGCTTTCTTCCATTAATGTTACAACGAGAGGGGTGAGTGGAATGGGAGATGGAACGTAGAGGGGATGAGGGAACCTAAATCCAAATCAAGGTTATAAAGGGAAACTCAAAATTTTATTGAAATTATTAATATTAACTATTTTATTCTTTATATATCCTGTTTTTTAAATATTTTAAATTTGATACCCTTTTTGCCAACAATTTTGCCAAACTTGATGGAAGATGCAGGAAAAATCCCAAAGAAAAAAACGTTGGCGGCTAGGCGCTACGGACGTCGGCAGTGACGTCTGCCGACGCTTTGTATTTTATTTTTAATTTTTTGAAATTTATTATATCATAACTCATAATAATCGAAATCAACAGAGTTCTCTCTCTATTTATTTATGCTAGAAGAAGAAGGGCAAATGAGAAACGAGAAACGAGAAACACACAGAAAATTGAGGGCTTTCTCCGTTGGTGGTGGAGGTACCGAGGTAGAGTGACGAACCAGAACAGGAAGGAAAAAAAATGGCGGGTGTAGGAAGGATGAAGCTGGGTTCTCAAGGGCTGGAGGTGTCGCTTCAAGGACTGGGCTGCATGGGCATGTCCGTTTCTCCGAAGCCAGAGCCTGACATGATCGCTCTCATCCACCACGCCATTAAAAGCGGTGTCACCTTCCTTGATACCTCTGATATCTACGGCCCCTTCACCAACGAAATCCTACTCGGAAAGGTTTTTTTTATTTTTCAATTTTCTTTAGAGTTTTTCTTTTTTCCATAGAATACTTCTAATTTATTCAATTTTTATCTTGATTTGTTCTTCTGTTTCGTGGATGATAGGCTCTGAAGGGAATTAAGGAGAAGGTGGAGTTGGCTTCGAAGTTCGGGATCAGCTTCGCCGACGGGAAGAGAGATGTGAGAGGGGATCCAGCGTACGTGAGGGCTGCTTGCGAGGCCAGCTTGAAGAGACTCCAAGTAGACTGCATCGATCTCTATTACCAGCACCGTGTGGATACCCGAGTTCCCATTGAAGTCACAGTGAGTCGTTTCTTTCCTTTCTTTTTCTTTTCTTTTCCTTTTTTTTGTTTTTTGTTTTCTCTTCATTAAAAAATACAGTAGATGTTGTGTGTTTGGTAAGCATTTCATCTCATCAAGACCGTACAATTTAATTTGCTGGTGATGATCCCACCGTAGACCATACCTTTGTGGGACCCATGGGGTTGATCAGACGGTGCACGCGACTTTGCTCCGCTTAATTGTGGGACCCTTCACTTAAGAAATGTTGATGAGGAACGTGGACCAGAGGCGGCAATCCGAACCAGGACCCAGGTACAATATCAGCCCGTTGGGGTCGATGAATGGGTTGAACCCGTGACCTCGCTCTATCTTGGCGATGACTTATGATGCTCTTTTATGGGTTAATCTATTGGTCTTAGAGCCTAGAGGTCTAATAGGTGTTAAGGAATTGGGTATGGATGCCGATGAGCTGGGTTGTCCGGAAAATAAATAATGTGGTCTGAATTTGAACCGGGTTGAGCCCACTAAACCTGAATAAAAAAGATGGATCATTACGTGAACCACCCTGCCGAAATAAAGCCGGCTTCAATGCCTCCCTTGGCTTGAATCGATGGAATAATTAGTTGATTATATAAAAAATTGAGGCTTATTTCCATCAAAATTAGTTTTTAATTGGACAGTCCCATAATTGTAGGTGAATAGGCTGGTTTTAGATGTTTGGAGAATAGGGTGATATCTTTTATTTGATCATAGAATAGAAGTCAACTAGGTATGAAAGTTTGAAACTGGGGATTAAGAGTTTTCATTTCTTGAAGGAACTTAGTGCTGGACAGAATTGGAAGATATAGAAGAACATATGCGGAAGGAGAGAGAGAGAAGGGACACAGTGCTGAACAGAATTGGAAGATATAGAAGAAAATATGCCGGGGGGTGGGGGAGAGAGAGAGTAATTATAATGTAGGATAGGTCAGTAAGTATCAAAAGCAACATTTTCTTGGCGAACTAGAATCCATACAACTTTTGACATGTGGAATTAATTCCATATTTGAGATGGATTAGCACTTTAAAAGCTGCATATTGTGGCATAATAAACTACATTCATTATAGTCATAATAAATTGATAGAGAATATCCGTATCTCCTACATGGATTCGAACTCCTAACTACTACAACATACTATGAGCAACTAATTGTAAAAGAAAGGAGCAAAAAACCAAGATGCAATCACACATAAGACACAATGATTTACTAGTTGGACAAGATTGCCTATGACGCATCGGAATAGCAAGGAGAAGAACACGTCGTCTCTTTTGAGTGAGAAAACCCTAAACTTCACCAAAGAAGAGAAACTCGTACTAAACTTTTATTAATGAAAAACGGAATTGTCTTAGAAGGCTACAATGCTTTAAATAGAGAAAAAGAAACCCTAATTCGTGTTAGACACGGAATTAGCCTAATTTGGTAAAT
>JAOXJP010236694.1:0-23823 GCA_025762735.1 Platanus orientalis | reverse complement strand
TATAAAAATTTAATTTAATGTTTAGAAAACTTATTTTATTTGTAAAATATGTCATTACGTCTAACACAATATGACATATGATAGACTTCGTACCCACTGCATCTGCCTGACAGCATTGGGTTATAGAGAGATTCGATCCGACTAGAGGCTCCTATACGGCATTGACAAGCGGCTCGCATGCAGAGCTTGCTGTCGAGTACGTTAGAGGCACCAAAACCTGTGACCGAGGAGTATGTTAGAGAGGAGTCAGAGCCTGCTGCCGAGACGTTTGAGGATGTTAGAGAGGTGCATGAGGATGCTATAGTCCCTGGAACGCCTACGGACCCGACGCTCCTCACTAGCTATGCCACAAACATGGCTACATCTATATGGCGGCATAAAGTAATGTTTTTAAGATTTAAAAAATTTACTTATTAATACCGAGTATATTAATAATATTTGTTTCAATTGCAGGAGCACGACTTGCTGAAGTGTTTTAACCACGGGTCGAAACTGGCAGAGTGAGAGTTCGACCATCCAGATGTACAGGCTGGGATATAGAGGGTTATATTTGGCACTCCGGCCTATTCCCATTGGTTGATAGTTTCTATCCGATAGTGAGTCGTGTTATATCTACATTTGTTGAGAAATGGTATCTCGAGACGAACACTTTTCATTTGCCATTCGGAGAGATGATTATCACACTCGATAATGTGAGCACACTATTTTTTATTCCCGTGGTTGGGAACAGTGTCTCCTCCAACATACGGGCACATGATGCACAGAGATTGGTAGCCCATACACTTAGAGTGATAGAGGCGAAGGTCATACAGGAGCTTCAATCTGTACGTGGTCGGTCCCTCAGGCTAGAGTGGCTACGGAGTAGATTTCAAGGGAGGGTGGTTGATGCCTGTGGTGATGAGGTGATTAGATGCTCCGTCATGACATATTTGCTTTATTTGATCGGGTGCACATTGTTTGCAGACAAAACAGCAATTCGGGTGCAGGTCGGTTATCTTCAATGCTTAGAGGATCTTGATAGGGTCCAGACCTACGCGTGAGGAGCCACTGCTCTAGCACATTTATATCGGTATTTAGCGGTTGTTAGTAAGTCGAATGTACGATAGATTGTTGGCTACCTTACGCTGATGGAGGGATGGATATACGAGCACTTTTCCCTAGTTTCGCACCAAAACATATGTTATCATCCCAGCCAGTCACACATCCACCATTATTTGTTGCGCAGGAAAACGGATTGTCTTATGGACAATGGAATAACGCTCTGAGAGTCTATTGATGCGTTGGGCCCCCATCAAGTATTATGTTTATTTTTATATAGTGTAATATAGTTCAGTACTATTATCATTTTTTCATAATTATCTTTTATATGTCTGATGTATATTCCAACTTGTGCATGTCATATGGACACTGCACGACGATGATAGGCAACATCGCTCGCTTCCTAAGGTTGTGTTCTACCATGATATGCTTAAATGCTTTGACATAGTGGAGCCTTACCATCGGATGTGGGTGTGTTTAAGTGATGATAAATCATTTCATCTGCCTCACTAGGCTCGGGAGTGCTAGTACTTAGTGCCAGTGCAACGTTTTATCATCTCACTCATGTTTTTTATCAAGAGGTGTGGGCACTGTGGTAGAGCCACGTACTCTTGGATGAGCATCGGTCTGTGCCGTTACCTTATCCTGACGATTGTGTGTTCGACTACATGGACTAGTATGCATGCGTATCACATTGATACATACAAAATCTAAACCACAGATCACATGGAGCACCATAGACAGAGTCAAAGTTAACAAACTAGGTATATCATTTCAACACTTGTATTTATCATTTTAGTTTTTGTTATTACAATTTATATCTATCTGTATTTATTTTAGTGTATTGAGCGGATGAAGACTCTATTGAGACCGATTGTCCAGGGTTCGACATATGGGTATAGACATCTGTTGGATACTGTTACGCATGTATGAGATATCCTGACCTGTTGTGCTAACGAGTTCATTGAGATGGCGACATCTATGTAGGAGTACAGACGGTAGAGGAGACAGACCATAGAGACGGAGATCACAAAGATAGAGATAGATTTTTTTATGAGTTGTATATGTACTTTATAGGGCATGAGGCCCCTAATACATTGTACTATTTTGTTTGAGGATGACCCTAGTTATATAAATCATAGTTTTTGTTCCTTTGCATTCCTTCTTTACTTGTTATTATGATTACATTTTTATACTTTAAAATCACACACTAAAACGACTGTGTGTGGGGATGAAGCCCCTAACAAATAAAAGATCGCAACTGAAATATAAAAACTGAAATAACATTAATATTAATTATCAAAGGAATTTGTTGATATAAAAGGTTTTAATAACTATCGATTATATATACAAATCGTTAATACAAAATTGCATAATCAATGTGCTGTGCGGGATACATCTAAGCTATGTTTCGTCTTAATCAGTCGTCAGTCAAATCCAACATCTCCAGTGTTGCTACATCTTCGTTAACCATGCATCAGAATTCTTCAATTCGTGGTTCATACGAATGTGGTGCCCATTCTAACGCATTATCAGTTCGGTATCTATGCCAATATGTCGCGATAAGTGGAATAGGATGACCCGACAGGAGGAAAACCTGTAAATATAACAAAGAGTGCAGTTAAACACTACTAAATATGATTGATTGTAATAGCACATTGCAACTTATATTTACCTGTACGAAGTGGTTGTTGTTCACAAAGTCAATAGCAAGTTCCTTCTAGGTAGCAATGGGTATAAGGTCGGAGTGGCAGGAACGTTAAACACTGTCGCACACCCAAAAGCTATAGAACAACATGGTAACATGAGACTATCAGGTGGCCACATTCTGGCATGGTCATCCAATACTCGTATGACACACCTTCTATGAAGTGCACAATAGAATGCGTAATCTCATTCAGTATTACAAACCCACAAAAAATCAGCTCATAATACTTTGTGTGACTATCCAGTTCATGTAACAAGTCATTCTGGACTTGTGACCAACCATCATCTCCCAAACCCAACAAGGCAGCAATCGTTCGGAACCCGTAATTTCTATTGGCTTGTACGTCTACAATATGCTGAATAAATGGACATATGCCATATGGAAAGTATCCGATGTAAGTATCATATGATGAGAATCAAACTGACGTCTGACAAACAACTTGTGACTGAAGGGATAATGTATCAACATCAACGATATGACAAATCAACTTCACTTACACAATAATAAACCTATTAATTACCTTCTCTTTCACTCTCCTTTGTCGGGTTGGCCCCACCGACTATAGAGGGTTGACATCCATTGGACCTGTAACAGATGGGGAGTAGCTATCCTGCATCGATTGTACTCTGTCAAATGCGGATGGTTCACGTTAGGTAAATTTATTAATCTTTCCAGGTGGCCTACCTCGCATTGTGGATTTGATCTCCGATTCCTCTATATGTATACTCCCTGAATTTACCAACTCCCTCAATTTCCTAAGCAGCTAGGCCTTGCTTGACTTGCTAGCTTGTACATAGGCCTACTTCAATAGCTTAAATTTCTCGATATGAATATCATCATCATTTTCATGGTTCTTGTTCGAGGTGGGTTGCATGTCAAGCTTGTGCTAATGAGTATGCAAAGAATGAAGTGGAATCGAACACCTCTGCCTAGTATATTTAGCAATTTCATGGGTGCATGATAGGCTATGAGTGCATCGAAGCTGCATCCACATGCAATGGGGTCAATCCCAATAAAACTAACCCGCTTTGTCTCATCAAGTATCTTCTCAAGTGCACTGATGGAGACGTTTCCACGAAGCTCCCTGAACATGGATGGTCTAAAACTATGTTGGACGACCATCTTCAATTTCACGAACGATGTTTTGATTGATGTATGTTGTAACAAGAGCATGTTGTGTACGTTTGACCAAGCAGACTCGAAATTTCCTTGACTAGATCTCAACTGCTTCTTTAACCTAGCATAGGTACTCTCAACCCTGTAAGAAGCATAAGGAACAACTAGTTAGATATCAAACAATGACGAACAATTGTAAGTAGAAGAAAAAACAAAAAACAACCTTACCTATTTGTCATTGTAGCCCCCAAATGCATAACTCAGTCTGTCCAAGCTGTAACAAACCTATCCTTGTAGGTATCTAACCAACTCCGTACGTAGTCAAGTGCGTATGGATATGAACTGAACTGCTTCTCCAATACTGCTAAGTGGTTGTCATAATCTTCTTCTGTTGATGACAGAACCACTGGATTCTAGTAGGTCATGAAGAAATATCACGCCTCCTTTATTGAAAACAACTTCTTACACTTTGTAAGCACATTCTTATTGATGTGTCACCTACACAACAGATGTGTGGCAGTGGAAAACACTCGTGAGATAGCATTCATTAGGGCCAAGTCCCTATCTGTTACAATGACGTGGGGTAAAGCACTATCATCCATAATACCACGCAAGACATCCAGAACCCAATTGAAGTTGTCTTCCCTCTTATGTTGTAGAAACACAAATGTCACGGAGAAGGTCATGTTAGTAGATGTCATTCCAACGATTTTTAGAAGGGGCATATGATATCTGTTGGTTTTATATGTGCAATCCATGAGCAACACATGTGGAAATGCATGTAATAAATCTAAGCTGGTTGGGTGTGTTCAAAATAAGTTGATGACAACCTTACTATCCTCACTTGTACGGTGCCACTCGATGTACTGATGCTTAGCTAACAGTGCCAATAATTGCTATATCCGGGATCTCCCACTATTTTCTTCTAGCTTATATTTGTGTCGTACATTGTAGGCTACCTTCATTGTAGTTGTATTGAGGGGATCTTTTTTCTTCATAGTGACCAAAATGTCATTTGGTTGTACGTTACTCTTGGACATGTCCTTTAATAATGAGTACTCCTCTTCGGATAATTTACAAACATATGAGTGACCCTCTAGATAATCTGCAGCCCAGTGGTTATGCACGTCACATACAACTTCTAACAATCATCATCGCTGGGCAACTTCCTACCTTTCAATCAGAATGGACATTCGCATTTTTTTGTACCCGTCCCCCTAACATTAGCACCTACACCGACGTTTTTAGACTTCCTGTCTTCTCTATACCGTCCATTCCTATCACATCCAAGGGTCAGACTAGCTTTTCTTATAGCACCACCTGAATTTGAGTTCAAAATAGAAATCACAAAACCATTCTTCTTTGTAACATCTGTTGCCCACTTAATTAAGTTCGCCCGACTAGTGAATATCTGCAAAAGACAGAAAGAACACAACAGTTAATTGATCCACTTACTATGGATTGATTTTTAGCATTTACTAAGGACTAATTTTTACCTCGTATGTGATGAACTCATAATTGTAATCCACGACTATTTGATCGCAAGTCTGGCTATATTGGGTGGGTTGTAATCACAAGATTTGTATATTAATAGACAAAACAGATCCTTAACAAAATTGACTGATTTTTTTAAAACTTTTTTGTTATGTTCGGACTTGACTAATCACACATAGTAGGGTTTGGTTGGCCATCCCAACCTAGCACCCGGCCAAACTAACCAAGTACACAAAAGTGTGTTCGGTTAGGTTGGCCGAGCATCACATAGGATGCTCGGTTGGCCCAACCAAACCCTACTATGCTCGGTTTGTCAGGCCGAGCACACCATTGGTTGCTCAACTTGGTCTCTCCAATCATGGCACGAAAACTCAAAAAAAAAAAAAAAAAAGATTTCACGTACCTGTGTGCTTCCTTCTCAGTCCAGTTCACTTCCATTGTACTCCATTACTTCACTTCTCTTTTGTAAATGCTTAACTTTCAAAATGAGGTGTTGGGAGGAAGGATTTGGGAAGAAACCTAAGAAGTGAGGTGTGTTGGGAGAGAAAGAAATGGAGAGGAGGGAGTATGTAATGTTGGTTTTAGAGGGAGAGAGTGAGATGGACTTAGAAATCTGTATTTTTTTTTCAAAAGGTTAATGTAGACTTTGTACAATGGGGTATTTTGGGAAAGGAATTTATGAGTTTTAAGTGAGGTGAACTTAGAAAAAACTGTGGTGGAAATAGAACATCCCTAAAGTAAATGTGAAAACATGTAAAACACAATGCATGTTGAAAATAGCAGAATCATCCTATTTACCAGCTATAGAGAAGTATGACCCAATGATTATCCAAACTTTGTTCAACCCTAAACATTTATGATAAGATAAAAAAGAAACGGTACAATTTGTAGCATTTGAGTCGATGATCCAAAAAAGACTAGTAGCGTATTGTATGAATGATCTAATATATCAAAACAAGTAGAGGAATGCTTTATTATCTCATCTCGCATTTTACTAGTCACATATACTTGATTCTTACTCAATACCATGGCTTCATAATCCACTATCAAGTCAACATTACCATACCACTCTCAATACAACAAGCTGAATCACTGCAACTACCTCCTCAAACAACCACATACAAAGGGAACTGTATCCTCTGGTCTGCTTTCATCGAGCTCCATTAAGGTGGGAGTGGCACGTGTCCTCTACTTATCACTGTTTTGTTCATTGTGGTTGTTCTTGATTTGCTCTCTATGATATGGAGGGCACATGCCACTCCCACCTTAATGGAAGCATGATGGGAGTTTGGACTTGAGAGGATATGGCTCCCATACAAAGCTTCATAATACAACAATAGAAGCCCTAATGGTTTTTGGACTTGAGAGTTTGTTTTCTGAGGTCTCCAATGAGTGAGATCACAAAGGCATTTAAAACCTTTTAATAGAAAAAAAGAGTGAAGAACTTGAAAGAGTGAAGACTAAAGTGGTAAAAAAAGATTGAACTTTTAACTTTAATTCTTAATTATATAAGCCTGGACCATGGAGATTGGATTTTATTTTGTTCTTATGTTTGTGTTGAAATGTTTTACTTTGGTTTTTAATGGATTATTATTAGTACTTTTTCTTGAATCGAAAATATCAAGTTTAAAATTTTGTTACATCTACCTTGTTATGGTATTAGATTGTTAGTAGTTTATATAATTTTTGGAATTTCAAGTTATGATAATACAAAATACTCATATTTACCATAAACAATGGATATTACTTTATCCAAAATATTATCCATAAATTTTTAATATTTAGTGTATTTATAAAAATAAAAATAAAAGTAACATGACTCTCTGAGTTGACCTTAATGATTCCCGAGACAAGTCGACTCCTAAACTATCATGGTCGAGTCAAATATCTTTCACTTAGTGAACCTCAAATAGAACTATATAGTCTTATTTGTCAATCACATATGGAACCCCAAACCTTCAAATCACACGGTAGAAACAAACAATACATCATTAGATATTACTATTGTTAGAGATTTAAGCCAAAAGCCTACCAATCAAACTAAACAAGAAGAAGCAATAATAATCAAAATAAGAATAATCAAACCACAAGCACACCACAAGAACATGTGATTTATATGGAAAACCCCAAGTTGGAAAAAAAATGACAAAGTTGCAGAGAAAGCTTCACTATTTTTGGGAATATTACAAATGTTCTCTCAATCTCTCACAAATCACAATGTTTCTCTCTTTTTTTTAACCTTACAATAACTATAGATAACCTTAAAGATCATATATACATCATACAAGTTGATCCCACTATGAAACTAGGGATTCTCGGCACCTTACAAAACTTTCTAATTTCTCTCATCGATGTTAAATCGATCAGCCGACCAGTAGGATTGATTTAGGTGCCTCGAAACAATCTGTTGGTTAATCGGATTGATCCAACACTTCTCTGGTGTTAGTCGTCTACAGACCTGATTTACCTGAAACCGTGAAGATCGATCCACCAGTTGGTCAGATCAATCTGACACTAGTGGAACTCGTTCCTTTGGTTCCTTCTTCCTTCGGCTTACATCAAACTCCACTCCAACAATCTCCAACTTGGAGACTAATGTTTTATTTAGGTTGCCTAGCTTCTATACCTACGATGGGACATCTTCCTCTCTGTGAATCTCTTATGGCTCTATGTCTTCATCTCTACTCGTGAAGACCAATTAAAGCTTTGCAAAGCTCCAGTTTTTAAATTGTCACCACCTTGGTAAGCATGCCTGTTGAATTTTCATATGTATGAATATTCTCTAAGCTCAACATTTATTCTTCTAGGAGAAATCTTATGAAGTGATGTCTCTTATCAATGTGCTTGGTTCTAGAATGAAATGCTAAGTTTCTTACAAGATGAATAGCGATCCAACTGTCATTGAATAGCTTAATGTTCTTCTACTTCTTTCCTAACTCTTCCATCAGGTTTTTTTAACCAAATCAATTCCTTACTAGCCTTTGTTGCTACAATGTATTCCCCTTCCATTGAAGAAAGCGCAACTATCTTTTATAGTTGAGACACCCAACTAATTGTTGTGTCCCCTAAGGTAAACACATACATTGTTATATTATCCTCGTCTTTGTCTCCTGAGTAGTTCGAGTCTGCATAACCTTATAGTTGTACTTCCTTCCAAAACTAAAATCTATGTTAGTGGTTCCTTGCAGATATCTCAAAACCCACTTAACCGCTTCCCAATGCATCCTTTCGGATTTGTTTATGGATCTATTCACAACTCCCACTGCTTGAGCTATATCTGATCTTGTACTAACCATGACATGCATCAAGATACCCACCATTGAAGCATATGAAATCCTAGACATATAATCCTTATCCTTTGCAGTCTTAAGAGAATTTTCCTTGGAGAGTCTAAAATGACTAGCTAGTGGGGTACTAACTGGCTTTGTATCTTGCATGTTGAATTTATTAAGCACCTTTTCAACATATTGTGCCTAAGACAACCTTAACTCATGGTTCTTCCTATCTCTTGTGATTCTCATTCTAAGAATTTGTTTAGTTTCTCCCAAGTCCTTCATCTCCAATTCCTTTGACAACTACTTCTTCAAATTGTTTATCTCATATATGCTTGAATCTTTTACAAGCATATCATCTACGTATAAAAATAAAATAATATACCCATCATCAAAGGTTTTGTGATAACAACAATGATTCACATAGCATCTTCTATACTCATTCTCTGACATGAACCTATCAAACTTGAGGTACCATTGTCTTAGGGCTTGATTTAATCTATATAAGCTCTTCTTGAGCTTGCACACCATTTCGTCATTGCCTTCTATTCCATATCCTTGTCATTGTTGCATGTAGATATTTTTTTTAAGTCACCATGGAGAAAAGTTGTCTTCGCATCTAACTGCTCAAGATGTAGGTCTTCCATTCTATAGAAAATAGTTCAAAGTAGTCAACACATTTCCTTTGTTGACACTCCTTCACAACTAGCTTGGCCTTGTATCTCTTGTTTCTATCATGCTCTTCCTTCAACCTATACACCCATTTATTGTTCAATGTCTTTTTTCCTGTAGGTAATGAATCTAAGTCTCATGCATGGTTTGTAATCAAGGATTCCATATCCCCATCCATGGTGTGCTCTCATTTAGTTCTTGCATCAACCTCTAATGCTTCATCATAGCATTATAGTTCACCCCTATCTATCAACAACAAATAGTATAACAAATGAAAGAATCTCTAAGTTAGCCTAGATGTTCTTGAAGACCTTAATTCTGGAGTAGGTGTCTGAGGCTATTGAGTTTCTTCTAGAATCGCATTGCCTTATTTTCTTGGTACTCTACCCTAAAAAAACATCCTCAAGTTCTACAAACCCCTTCATCCTCAAGTTATACAAACCTCTTCTTGCCTTGAAGTTTTTCTGCTTTGTCTTTATATATGACATTTTCATTGAATACTACATATCTGCTTCTAATGATTTTCTAATTCTCATTGTCCCAAAACCACTATCCAAACTCATCAGAATCATACCTAATAAAAATGGGCTTCTTTGACTTTGCATCTAACTTGTTTCTTTAATTAACATCAACATAAACATAAGAAATACAACCAAACGCTTTAAGATGTGAAAGGCTTACCTCTTTTTCTGTTCATGCTTCTTTAAGCAATCCACCATTTAATGGTACTGAATGTCTTCTATTTATCAAGTATGCGGTTGTTCTAACTGCATCCGTCCAAAATTGTTTGGGTAATCCTACATGTAACCTCATGCTTCTGACTCGCTCAATAATTGTTTTGTTCATCCTCTCAACCACACCATTTTAATGTAGTGTGTGTGATACTGTCTTTTCCTTTCTAATCCCATTCAAAGCACAAAACTTTTCAAACTCTTTGCTATATTATTGTTTCTTATTGTCAAACCTTAAGTACTTAAGCCTTAATCTTGTTTCATTCTAACCAAGGCTCTCCACTTCTTAAACATGTTAAATACGTCAGACTTATATTTCAAGAAATAAACCCATAGTTTTTCTATTGCATCATCAATAAAAGTAATAAAATAGTAAGAACAACTAAGTGAACATACTTGAGTTAATCCCCATATATCAGTATGGATCAGTTTTAAATTTTAAAGTTTTAGCGTACTTCGTACTTTAGAAAAGTTGGTCTTTTGTTTTTTCAAAACGCAATCTTTGCAAAATTTTAAGTCTAGAACCTTCAAACCTGGAAGCTTGCCTTTACTATGGAGAATTTTCATTCATTTCTCACTTATGTGCCAAAGTCTGTAGTGTCATGTGTTTGAGTGAATATCCATTTCAACTACATCAATAGAGCATTGTTTTCTGGTCAAATAGAGTACTTCCTTCTTTACCCGAGTTATCACCAAGGCACCTTTAGTTACTTTCGACATGTCTCATGTGAAAGTAGTTGTATGTCCCAAACTTGTGATCTGGCTAACAAAAATTCTTCTACAAACTTGGTATGTGTCTCACACCATTCAACAATCATGTACCTTTATTTGTTAGGTTCAACTAAACATCTTCTTTGCCAATTATATTGCAAGCTTGTTGTCTCCAAGGTAGAGCTTGTTATAGTCTCCTTACACCTAATTCTTAAGACATTATTTATTTGATATGGCATGAAAGGACACACTTAGAGTGTAACACCCAAGACTTCAACTTGTTATCAAGTGTAAGAATCAAAGCGTCTTCAGTAACATCACTTGCAATATTTGCAGAAGCTTCCTTCTCCTTGTTGTTGCCTTGCTTCATCTTCTTCTTCGGTGCTCAACAATCCTTCTTAAGGTATCATTTCTTCCCAAAAATTCCAACATTCCATATGTAGCTTTGCAGACTTCGATTTTGACCTCCAACAGTCTTGCCCACTTTCAATAAATCAGCAGTTCTTCATCTTCCTTTTACATTCAATGCGCTCCCAGTTAATGATGCTTTTATTGTTGACTTTCTGTGAACTTCTTTATTGAGTAGTATATTCACCACATCATCAAACTTCAGAGTGTCTAAACCTGGGGAATTGCTCAATGCCATAACTAGGTCATCTCAACTCTCTAGTAAAGAGGATATGATCAATAAGGGTTTAATTTCATCACTGAAGTTGATCTTTATCGAGGTCAACTGACTTATGTCTGTGTTGAGCTCATTCAGGTGTTCTGCAATGGTTCCTCCCTCAGTCGTCTTCCTGTGAAACAATCTCTTCATTTAAAATACCTTATTTGATGCGGATGACTTCTCATATATCCACACAAAGCCCATGAGACCTTTGGTGGTTTTCTCTTTGAAAATATTGAAAACAACCGATGATGATAAAGAAAGTTTAGTCGTACTTAGGACCTTCCTGTTGAGCACCTCCTAATCCACTTCTGACATCGCATAGGGTTTCTTTACTTTCCCTCCAAGAAGTTGATAGAGATTTATTTGATACCACTTGTTGGGCGTTTGAGCCAAAAGCCTACTAATCAAACCAAACAAGAAGAGAAAGCTTCACTATTTTGGGGAAGATTGCAAGAGTTCTCTCTTAATCTCTTACAAACCACAATGTTTTTCTCTTTCTTTAACCTTACAATAGCCCTAGACAACCTTAGAAACCTTATATACATCATACAAGTTGATCCCAACAACTAGGAATTCCTGGTGCTCCACAAAAAATTTTAATTTCTCTCATCGTTGTCAAATTGATTCATTGGTTAGTCGGATCCAGGTGCCTCGGATCTATCCACTGGTCAGTCAGATCGATTCGGCACTTCTTTGGTGCCAATTGTCTATAGGCTTAATTTTCTCAAAACTATGTGGATCGATCCGCTAATTGGCCAGATTGATTCAACATTGCTGGAACTCATTCCTTTGGTTCCTTCTACCTCCAGCTTGCATCAAACTCCACTCTAAAAACTACATCAGAACTTCCAAGCATCAATACACTATTCACATCCAAAAAATACATATTGCTACGCAGTCCAATAACATAGTTAACTATTGTAACACATCAACTATTTTACATACTACTACAGGCTACACATCTCTCTCTCTCTCTCTCTCTCTCTCTCTCTCTCTCTCTCTCCATGGATCCCAATCGATACTAGTCCTTTACTTATAAGTCCAATAGTCCAACAATAGGTTTTCTCCTTTACAACTGTGAGACTAAAGTTTTGAAAAGTAAGCCAAACAAAAATTGAAATTGGAGGGAACTAATGAATTTTACAAAAATTGAAATTGTAGGGAACCAATGAAATTTGGCACGAATATTTGGTAGGTAGGCATCAAGGTAGGAAAGGCAATGGCGGAGCTACGTAGGGGCATTGCCCACCCCCCCCTCCTTCAAATTCCAAAAATCTAACAAATGATGTGTGATGAAAAGTCTTCATAATGTCTATGGTGAATTATAAACTGACACGTGTTTTGGAAGGTAAAAACGTCCAAAAAAGTGTTTAGTTGAAAAAGTAGGTGGTCAAAAAGAGACCAAATTCATAAAAACATCATGTGTCAATCAATGGCATGCCTAAAGAGGTCTGTGTCAACACAAAAAATCATTCTTCTTCCAAAAATCCTATACTAGTTAGAGAAATATGATTTCGTGGAACACTCTTATTTTGGAACTAGGGCATCGTAGTTATGGATGGGAGACTTTTTAAAGTTTTAGAAAAATGGAATTCATGAGCTTTAAACCAACTAGTGTTGCTTTCATTGCAATGCTTTTGGTTCCTAGACATGGAGCTTTGGTGGAACTACAAATGGAGTTGTTTGGACAAATCAAAGAGAGCAGGGATGGATACTTTGTTCTTAGTAGATATGGGTGTCTTCAAAGAGACATCTTTAGGAAACAAGATGATTGATTTGTTGCATGCTTTTCCAGCCAAATGCTCTCAACATGTGGCACACTTTTAGGTTACACGAATTTTAACAACATGAGGAAACAAGTAGTGGGATTGGAAAAGGTAGTCAGTCAACATCAAACCTTAATTGAGTTGGTTTATTTTTTGGCAAGAGACTGGCCATTGGTGATGGTATTGAAAGCTGCAAATGTTTCTCAAACAAAAGAAACTTATTTGATCTTGTCCTTCAAAATTGGCCTAAATTCAGTTTGCACTCAGCCCATGCAATGTTCAATTTAGGCTTGAGTAGAGTGTAGGCAAGGCTTTCAGGTCTTAGGTTAAGTTCTTGCTTCTCTAAGCCCAAGCCATATTGCCCCACTTGTAGTTTGATATCTCCTCAGTGGGGAAGATGATTCGAATTCATTGAATCTCAACATCAAATAGGCCCCAGTATTCCATAGTGTCTAAATAGAGTTACATTCGAGCAGCCCCAAGGGATCCTCTCCTGCCCACAGATTAATCAGTCAAGATAGGAAATGTGACACAATCACTATTTTTGGGGGTATGTGTTTATCTTTTGCCTTAACAAATTAATTTGTATATAGGGGAAGGATTTCTTCTCATGAGCAACTTGAAGGAGTAGTGGTCCAAACATTCGTATCAAAATTCCCAGAACAAGATATTGTGAATACCATGACTTTAGTTGAGACTTTTAAGGAAATGCTTCAAGAAATGAGAGAAAATGGATGAGATTCTATTTTAATTGATTTTTTTTATTTTGTAATGAAAATAAGATCATTGTTCATTATATATATGATAAACATATGGTCTGAATGTATTCATGGCACAAAGATGAAGATATAACAAATCTATATCACTGTCATATTGAATTATTCTATTCTGTGATTGACATATAACGTCAAAAGCTTAACAATTGTTTCAATGACGTGAATACTAAATTGTTTCATTATATGACATGCTTGAATCCAAGTGATTCATTCCCTTCTTTTAACCAACAAAAGTTGTTTCGTCTTGTTCAATTATATTTATTAAAATTTTTTGTAATAGATATCATGTCTCTTGACAATCAACTTGAAACTTACATTTGTAATATGTGCTCAAATAATGAATTTTTAGAAGTGAAATGGATTAATAGTTTTGCCAAGAAGATAATCGAAACGAAAAAAAATATTTTGTATCCATTAGTATACTTGTTCATAATATTGGCAATATTGTGAAAGCATTTTCTGTAATGTATATTATGAAAAATAAGGTCCATAATTGAATGCGAGATGATTAGATAAATGATTGTTTAATCACTTATATCAATAAAGAAGTTTTTAATAACATCAATAATAAGAAGATCATCGAATACTTTCAGAATATGAGACCTTATCATGAACAATTGCTACCATTATTGTATATGGATTTTTAGTGGACAATTATTTTTGTAAACAATGCAATTGTAACTGACTTTTTAATGAGAATTATTCCTTTTAGTAAATGATAAACACTTGAATATATTTATACATAGTTTTTTAACTAATTTTTTTTTACTTGCCTCACTACAAAAAAAAAAAGCCTGGCTCCACCCTTGATAAGAGGACTATCAAATATATATATGAGCTCAGGTGTGCAACATCAATCTTCCATGAGGAAGGTGCGGGGTTGAATCCCATGGTATATTATGTAGTGCTTGGTGTTGTCACCTGTTCCGTCTCTCCCGTTACAATACGCGTCCCACCTTTTGCAGTTGTGATGTAGCCTCGAATGGCTAAGAATCACGAATCAAATATATATGTAAAGTGAGAAATTTTTTAATCACACTTGCAAATTTAATACGACACGGAATACTAGCCAAATTCTTTTGGTTTAACTCGGTTCCCTTCCTCTAGCTCTCTCATTCTTATGTATTTGCCATTTCTATCCTCAAATGAAAGGGATTGAAAATGATAATCCTCTTCTTTCCTCCCTCCTCTCTTTCACCCACTGAAAGTTGTCAGGCTTTGGGATCATGAATGCTACTTAAGAATCAATGGAGGCCGTCATTTACATTCCTCCCTAAAATATCAATTCCATCAAACATCAAAGAATACTACTACAAATAATAAATAAATCCTCAACTTTTGTTTTCTATTGTTCATTTCCTTTTCTTCTCTTTTCTTTTTTCGTGTACTTAAGCAAAGCATATAGAAAACGTTCACATCATCTCCAGTTGGACATCAGTCTTTATTCAAGATGTTAATGTGATACGATGTCTTACAAAAGGTGTATAAGCATATACACATCTACTTATCCATTATGTATTTACACCTCAAGACGTCATATGGAATAAAATGGGTGGGAGTTATATAAAATTTCAAATTTCTGTTTATTTTATTCCATATGACGTCCACTGATGTCCTGGACACCAAATCCTGGACAGGACATATACTACCTTGTTGAAATACCCTCTCTTACCTATGTATCGACCCAAACACCTTGTTAAGGCCACGTGTACAGTACTAATTGATAATGGTGTGATTTCTTTTCATTTAGACTTGAGATGATTCAAACCCTTGGAGATGAAGGTTATCAAGAATAGATGTGGAACATTGCTGATTAATTTTTTGGTGGGGCCAACTCTGGTACTCACACAACGGTGGATTTCTTGGAGTGAGAACACGTGCAGTGCCCCTGAAGTATCAGGCACTGAGTGACACGTGGTGAAAAAGTGAAGAACACTTTTTGGTGCACATGGTTGTGTGTTTTTCATTTTTTCCGCGACTCAACCACAAGAGGCTTCAGCGGCGCTGCACATGTTTTCACTCTAGGAAATCCGCTTTGACACAAGTGGTGGGAGACTGGGAGATGCAGCCAATACTGAAAAAGTGAAAAACGCTTTTTTGATGCCCATGGTTGTGTGCTTTTGACCTTTTCCACGGCTCTCCTTAGAACTCGCATTCTCCTGCTGGTCTCTGACCTGTTAAGGTCCTGTCTAGTAGGGGGCGGGGAGATGATTGGCGGGAAAAAGAAAATTGCATTTTTCAAAAAATGTAAATCACTTTTCCCTCCAATAATATCCTGCCACCTGTTAGACAGGACCTTAACAAGTCATAAGTGGCAGGAGAGGATCGGTCTAGGCCTTGAAAGGCTTCAGGGGACTGCACGCGTTTCTGCTCAATGGAACACAACTGGTGGGAGATGCAGCCAATAGTGCTTAACAGCGACGTGCTATTGGGAGATTCGGCCCCTGCCCTATCCCCTTAAGAGGATCACGGCACAGCCACAACCCACGTTAGGTCATTGGCGGCTATGGACGTTGCTTGTAATGGATGACTACTATTAAAAGAGAGCTTATTATTCTGTCTCCTTCATATGCCCTTATATTTTATTAGGAATCTTCATTCCTAGAGCCAATTAACCCCACATTTTTCATATGTACTTCACAAGGAGCAAGTTTAGGTTCCATTACTCGCTATTCTTTGACACGAGATAGGGTGATCTCTCTCTCTCTCTCTCTCTCTCTCTCTACAATGTCAAAGAGATCGGATTGGTGGGTGCCTGGAAAAGATTGGGTACGGAATTCTGTTTTCCTGATGTATTAGAATGACATCAAGGGTGAACACATTAGCATTGAAAAGTGATAAACACCCCCAGAAAGTGAAAATGTGTCAGGCCCCTGATGTCATCTATTACATCAGGAAAAGCAGATTTCCGTACCTAATCTCAACCTGTGGGTGCCTGGGTGAAAAAGACTAATTGAAATAACTAAACTAAAACAAAGCAAAGACATGGGTTTTGTGGAGGAATTTATGCTTCAAAGCAGTCTATGAATACTCCTCCAACCGCAGAAATGAGAGCAAGGATCCACATCAGATGTGGTCCATCGAATCTCATGCCCAGCACTTCCTTCCAGTGATAATATTTAATTTATTCGAAAATGTTTTCTTTTGCACTGTCACCAACTCATACTCTCTAGTATATAATGCCTCCCTTGCACACGCAAAGCTATCCATCCACTTACCAAAGAAGAAGAGTAAGAAGTCCTCCTCTTTTTTTATTAGAGACAGTTCACGTTCTCCCAAAGAGCTGACCATACAACTTTGGGTAAGATAACATAAGAAGTGGCAGTCTGTTTAATTTGGTGGGGAAAGGAAACCAAAAAACATGGCATTCCTTCATTCCAACAGTTATGTCTTTTCTACCGCCAATGGCTCCTCGGGGCAGTCTCGCGTTATCGCATTCCACACCAAGGCTCGATGGAGGGCTCACTTCGATGCCTGCAAAAGATCCACTCAACTGGTAATTTCTCTCTCTCTCTCTCTGAGTTTTGGGTTTTTGTCTTAAGGTTTTCCTTGTAAGGGATCTGATGTTGTTGGATTTTTTGTATAATTTGTATTGGGTGGTGAAGGTTGTGATCGATTTCACGGCGTCGTGGTGTGGTCCCTGTAAACTGATAGAGCCAGCCCTCGCCGAGATGGCTGCTAAATACACGGACGTCTCGTTCGTCAAGATCGATGTCGATGAGCTTATGGTATGGTGACCTTCTTTCTCATTTTTTTCTACCTTTCCTGTTGTTATTATTATGTGACAATTGATCTTAGAAATGGAAGGATTGAAGATACTGATTCAGGGTTTTCTTTTTCTTTCTTTTTTTTAAAATGATAACAGGAGGTGGCTCAGGAATTTGCAGTGCAGGCAATGCCAACAATCATATTGATCAAAGGAGGGAATGAAGTAGATAAGGTTGTGGGTGTCAAGAGAGATGAGCTGGAGAACAAGATAAAGAAGCACAGGGGCACTGCAACTATATGATCAGATCTACCCTTACCCACCACGACCCCACTTACCCCAAGGCTCTATCTATTAACCTAAATAAAGGCCATAGTAGCTGCTGCTTGATGTTGCCCCTATGGGATGCTGGTTACTTCATTACAAGTATTCCCGGATGCTTCATTCTTCGTTTTTTCTTTTTCCTTTTTAATCAAATCCAATTGTGGCATGTTCCTTCTTCTTGTACTGCTACAATCTTTACTTATCAATTACGATAAATTTATAATTCCAAAATAAATCAAGTGTTATCATTAATTGCCACGTCCAACATCAATATTCCTACTTTTTTTCTTTTTTTCTTTCTTGGTTATGCCCCACTGCAACTTGGGCTTGGATAGTTGAACAACCACACAAGAAGCCAGACCAGCTTCAGCTAAAGCCACACAACTACCTTCGCATAGGATTAAATCCCGGTATCTTCACATATGGAGAGGAGATAACACAACCACTAGGGCAAGGGGGCATTGACTATCCAATGTTTTGTCTTTTGATCATGGTGATTCAGTGGGTGATCTTGGTGAGCACCTCTGTTACCAACTGACCGCCCTATTGGCTCCTTTATGTACAGTAAAGTATTCACTAATCACTTGTCATCTGAATGGTTCACCACAGTGAATTAAGAAAAAGGAATGGATGTTCTGTCCAGGATTTGATGTCCAGGATAGTGACCAGGACACCAGGGAACGTGATATGGAATAAAATGGGTGGGTGATGCATTTTTTGAATATGAAATGTGAATTTTATTTCATACGAGGGCCTCTGGTGTCCTAGACACCATCCTAGGCACCAAATCCTGGACAGAACATCCTTTCCCTAAAAAATGAGTGGAACCAATGGAGGGAGGGAGATAATTGAGAGAGAAGAGAGTGCAACCTCCCTCAATCAAATTGTGGACCACGGTGATGTGAGAATGATGGCCTGGCCCCTGTAGAAATATTAAACAACAATGCCATAGCCACTATTCTCCCCCCTCCCTTTCATGAGAGCGACAATCCATAACAAAACTTTATGTGGTAGAGAGAAAGCGCGTGAGCATATAATTTAAGAGAATATAAGAGTTGTATTTTATGGGCTCGGATCCTCTCCTATTCGCAAGATTGTGTTGCAACAGTATGCGACACACACGTACCCAAAAAAAAGTACAATTTTTGGGGACTTAGGATACTCTTCTGATCTTAATGTCATGTATATTGTCCTGCTTGAACTGTTGTGCGACAAATACCCCCCAAAAAGTGATTTGTCACATGACAGCCAAGCATGACGATGTGATTTGTTGCACGACAGCATAAGCAGGATGATAGCAACACTTTAAGGTCAAGAGAGGATCTGAACTCCTTTTTTAGAGTACTAGTGCATCGCAGACTGTTGCAAGATAGCATTGTGATCATGAGAAACTCCTGAGCGGTACTCTGTTTATCAATTACATCTTTGTCAAACTTTATTGTATGAATATTGTTGGGTTGGAGTCTTGGCTTTGGAAGCTGGTTTCAAAATGGGTTTCTCTCGTAGTCTAAAACGTGTGAAATGGGAAGAAAGAAATAAAATGGTTTCCTAGTTGTGGAAATAACAGGGAGATTTTTTTTTTTTTTAAGCTATTTATACGAAGAAGATTTATAGTCTTTATTAGGAATCTTTTATCGTGAGGAATTTGAAGATTTTCTAAGTTTTTTGAAGTGAAAACATGATCTTATTTAGATTTTGAGAAAAGGTGAAAAAAAAAAGGCTTTTCACAAAATTGAGAGAAGTAAGGGAGAATGGTGTAATAAGGTTAAGAGCTTGGGTTTCAAGGGTTATAAGTTGAACAAGAAAGCCCTATACATATTTTACTTTTCTCATATGATAAAAAACGGATATCCGTAAGAACATAGGCTGTAAAAATCCTTATCTTGTGCATGATTGTTGGTTTATTTCTTGTTTTCGTATTTTTTATTGTATAAGTCGTGAGAAATTTAAGCTCATATCTCATCACGTGGAAGGTTATGATTGTTTTAGTTGTGCCAACAAATAACTTATAGTATAAATAAAAAAAATAATGCATTTGCAGCATGTTACTAAGCACCTTGACAAACATTGATGTATTTGGACTAAATGAAGGTTCAAATCTATGTACACCTTCATCTATGCATAATTTGCATTATATCTAAAAATGTATACAAGTTCATTTGTTAAACCATTCTTTCTAAACTTTCAACATAGTGGGGGATTGTTGGATATTTTAAAAAGTTTAAGGCTCGATCGATTGAGAATATTTTCGATTGATCGAGAAATTAATGTTTGAGTGATAGAGAATTTGTTCAATCGATTGAATCAAGCAAAACTAGAAAAATTGAACGATGCGATTCTTAGAGATTCGTTCATGGGAAAGTGTGCAAATGCGTCCAAGGTGTCTACAGACATTCATACATAGTTATTCGATAAGAAAGGGTGTCTAAAATGTCTATAAACATATTTAAAGGTATCTCTAGAATTTCTTTAAAGAATGGTATTCTCAAACGTGAAAGACATTTTCATATTTTCTCTCTCATCTCTTTTCAATCTCTATGTCTTTGTAAAAAAACCCATTGATTTCTCATTATATACATTTTTGAAAGATTATCTATCAAGTGTTCAAGGGTTAATTTACGATCAAACCGCCGATCAATAACACAACTTCAGTTGGGCCCATTTTACCCTAAAAATGAATTTGTTAACTTGTTGCAATCTTTGTATATCTCTGTAGGAATAGAATAGATGGCAAATATCATCTTAAGGAAAGCATGATCCGTGACTTAGGCATTGTCATCGTTTCTTTATCACACTAATTTTCGAACACTTGTCATGCTAAAGACAATATGATAATAATGTATTATAATGATTGTAGAGTATCCTTGAGTCATTGTGGGATTGTCTCCATCGTGAACAAATAAATAGAAAAAGTAAATAACGCCAACGGTTTATGCTTCAAGCCACTTGTGGAAGTAAGAATCAAACCTTATTTATGGAACGAACTCCCCTTTCATGTCTTATTCCATCAGTAGGAAACTCTCTCTCTCTCTCTCTCTCTCTCTCTCTCTCTCTCTCTCATAATGTGCGAAGACTGTGGAGGCCATATTCCTAATCATTGCTCAGCCATTTCTTTGAAGGAATGTCAAGAACAGAGATAAGAACCCAACACCTAGATTTGAAGCATCTTTGCTTTATAAATTCTCTTTTAATTGTCTAAGGTTTGGACGGTCCAGACTTGAAGTTTAAAAATTACAAAGCCAAAAGGTAGAATCTAATGCAAGTTTTCCTTTTTTTGTTAGATCTGTCTGTCATTAACTATAAAATGGTTGTAAAGAGAGAATCCATTTAGTTAAAGCAATGTCCACACCCAAATAATAATAATAATAATATACTTAACGCAATGTCAAGGAGTATGGTGGTGTCAACAAGCCAGCTGAGCCATGCATGGCTCAGCTTAGGCTCGTCAAATAAGGATTTGGCTTAAGCTTGGCTCAGGCTTGTCACGCAGCACTCAAGTTCAGCTCATTAAGATTTATGCAAATTCAGTTTAGGTTTGGTTTAGTTCACCAAACTATTTCATGCCAAACCTAAAATCCCAATAGCCCATGAGCGAACCCCTCCCCCCTTTTTTTTATTGGTAAAAATGAGCTAAACTTGTTGATTAATAGCTAAAGATATGACTGGTTGAATCAGGCAAACAACTCATAAATAAAAAACTCCAATGATATTTGCAAATATATATGTGTAATGTATTGTATAAAATATCATATAATAAGCTGTATTTATATGTATTATATACATATAAGACCCTTGACAGGCCAAACTTATAACAAGTTGAACCAATACAGCTCGGCTCAAGCTCACTTAACTAAATGAGTACAATCGGTGGCTTGGATAAGGCTCTCCAAGCTGAATCGCATTATTAAGGGTGTCAATTGGACCAGGCTGAACTGAAGCCCGACATGTTCGGCCTGAAAAATAATTGGGGTGGACCAAGCTAATTTGGGGTTAGGCTGAGTTTGGGTCCAAATTTGAGGCCCGAAGTTTTATTTGGGTCAAGTTTGAATAGACTCACTTTCATCCCGACCCAGCCCAAAGTAGTAATCAAATATAGCATAACCCGAAATACATATAAAATATGGCTTAACCGAGCCTGGCTCAAAATTGGTATAACTTAGTCCAATAAATATATGATAGTTTTGGGTTCATTAGAATCCCAAATTTAACTAATTAAACATATTTTCAAAGTATTTAAGGGTAATAATAGTCCATTACCAGCCCAAATTTTAAAAGGGGTTTTAATTATAAAAAAAAAAATTAAAAGGAATTTTAAGTTCATGTGACCCGAAACCCATGATTTTAGAACGGGTTGAGTTCAGGTTGACTACCTCAGCCAAGTTTAGGCTTGGGCTGAGTTCAGGTCCATATAAGTAAGTTCAGGCTGACCTCGGCCTAATTGACAGCCCTACACACTATGGGATCTTTCCATATCCCTCTAAAGATAAAACATTTTTTATGAAGAGCATGTGAAGAAGCTCTCGTGACTTAGAGAACTTAATGAAGAGGAAGATTGATGTGAATCAGTTTGTCCTTTTTGTAAAGTTGGGGTAGAAACTACTAGTCATTGTTTACTTTCTTGTGATATTGTTGTTCGTGCATGGTTTGTCTCTTTTATGTCAATTAGAACTAGTAATCCTAATGTAATCTCGTTTTTTGATTGGTTTAAGAGATTATTTGAGTTGAAAAATATTTTGTGTAGATAAGAATGATATTATTTCTTCAACTACAAATTTTTGTGGGCATATTTGGAATGTTGAATGCAATATTTCTAAGGTTGTGTTTGACTCTTGTAGGATAGCAAGGGAGGTTGAATCCTTTAAAGTGAAAACCCTTAAGGTTGCAAAATAGGCTAAATCTTCTTTTTGGACTCCTCCGAAGCCGGGTATGCTAACATTAATTTTGATGGTTCTTTCCCATCATTGGCTCCAAAGCCGGTGGTGGTGTTATCATTTGTAATGGGGAGGGATGTTTCCTTTTAGCCTGTCGGTTTCTGCTGTTGTAGCCCAGTGCCAAGTGATTCGACTTGGCCTGTCAAAAGGGGGGGAGTATCCTCTGCGCTGCCCCCCTTTGTGCAACTTCGTGAGCCAAGACAGAGGGGAAGTATCATTTCACTTTTGGGGGGGTGATGTGACATCTACAAAAAGTGAAATGATATCCCCCTTGTGTCTCAGCTCACGACGTCGCACAAGGGGGGCGGGGCAGAGGATATGAGGCCGTCAAAAGGCCAAGCTTTGTGACTGAAAAATGTGGTTCTTGAAGGAGATTGTTCGGAGGTCATCTCCTATCTTTCAACTGATGTGGCTTGTTGCCCTTGGTCTGTAAAATGTATTATTGAGCATTGTAAGGTCTTAGCCAGAGACTTAACGAGATCTCTTATCTCTGGGTAAGGAGATCAGTAAATCGGTTGGCTCATGTGCTGACTTCCTATGGTCTTCATGCTTCTTGATCATTGGATTGGTTCACCATGCCTCTGTATGGCTGAAGGGCTCTATCTTGTGATGCGTTGGGCTTATCTACCACCCAAAAAAAAAACCTTGCTGTCTCGGCTCATTGACAGGCAGACTAAGGAGTACCCCAGATCCACTCCAGTAGTTAAACTTTTACTAGCGTTTGCCTACAAAAAAATCAATGGAAGTGAAATGGTGAATATTAAGGCTTTTATTTTTTAACCACATGTCAACCACCGAAATAGGCAGAATGTTAGCAGAAGTTTAACGGCGAGGAGGGGATCCAGAGTGACTAAGGAGGCCACCCTCATCCAGGCGCTCTCCCCTCTGCGATGCTCGGGAGCCGAGAC
>JAOXJP010236685.1:0-23824 GCA_025762735.1 Platanus orientalis | reverse complement strand
ATAGTAGCCTTAGACAGTTCACGTCTAATGAAACTAGAGGTGAAGACAATCGTAAGAGGTCATCCACAAGTGAAGATTGACACATCTACGTGGTGTGAACCATCTGAATTCAAAATTGCATCTTCAATGAAGGATAGTTATTCTATCCTTGTAACTACAAGTACGACTGACACTCCGGTGCAATCCTGATGCCCAAACCCTCAGAGAAAACTAAAGGAAAAGGTAAGCCCAATATTTTAATAACAATATAAATTATGATGTGTTTATTTATTTAACATATTATGTTTTCTTATATATTTTGTAGGTATTTTATACCCATATAGCGACGAAACAAAGATCGATGACATTCGTTTAAGTATTTCCTGAGGAGATAAGGTCTTATATTGCTTTAACTGAAGATGTAGCGGCTAATAAAAATTGTGAATTCAGGGCAATTACTGGATTACTCGGGTATCCTAAAGACAGTTGGTGGGATGTAAGAATGGAATTGTTAAACGAGTTGTAGAGTCATCTCCCACATTATGAGCAAATATATGAAAGTTGTTCAAGAGTTGATGAGCTGGTTCAGCTACTATCATGCTTTGATGACTGCTCAGGATATGCCTATTGGATGACCATGTCAAACTGTGGACATCTCATAGCATCACGTTACGATGTGATATTATATTACTTGAGCATGTGACAATGCGTAACATTCTTGCCACTTAGATCACATTCGTTGTCTGTAATTGCCTCCCGAGAAATTGTGATTGGGTTTGTGAATGGAAATCATTTCATTAAGGTAATTATTATCACCCATTTAAAGATGTTGTATTCAATTTATTTTGAATATTACGTACTATTATCATATTTTTTTGTAGGTCTTCTTATTGTCGGTTCATCTTATACCACTCATAGCGACAAATTGGTATTGGTATCACGATCCCATTGTAGCTGGATGGGAGCTTCCAGCATATCAACTTCAGATACAATAATTTAGAAACATTAGTTCGGAAGTTGTTACACAAGAGACGTTAGATTTAGACGATTGATGTATAGTTTCGTAATGTATATAATGACATAATGTAATGGTTTTTATCAATTTTTAAGTCTTGGTGTTCTAAACATGCACAACATCATATGTCACAAATGCATCAGTTTCTAACGATCATCATAAATGTTTTTTTGTTTAAGTAATTAAACTTTTTCTATCATGTCCTGAAGATCAAGACCATAGTTTTCAATGTTTTTGTAAAGTTTCCATGGTTTATATATTTTTACATGGTTTCCGTAAAGGCTTTTACAATACATGTCTTGAAGGTGTTGTAGGATAGGAAGCAATTGTATCGATTGGTGGAGGAAAAAAAAGTATAGTAGCTAAATGAACAACATCTGGAGGAGACCCGAGGTGTTAGAAAAGCACCCACCTAAATTTTTGGGTGTTTGTATCACACAACAGTGCAAGGAAAATGATAGGAGGTCCGAACAAACCCGGATCTATTCTAATAATAATAATAATAAATTTTAAGAGAAAGAAAAGAAAGGAGGAAGAAGAATGAAAGAAAATAAGAAAGGAAAGAGGAACGAAAGGAAAGAATAAATAAATAACCAGAGGGAAAAACAGAGGGCCTGGGTCTGTTCGGACCTGGACCCAGGTTTGCTCAGACCTAGAGGTTAGAACAAAACCAGGTTTATTTGGACCTGGAGATTCGAACAACCCTAGGTTTTCAATGGTGAGATAAATCCAGCCACACTTCTTTTTATGAATGATTTTCATAGCCTTGCAAGTCGGCGCCAACCTACATGATTTCCAACCAATTGCTTGACCTAGAGATAATGGAAGAGGTGGCTTCTTTTCTTCCGATCCTAAGAATCACAGGTGCCTAGTTCGATAAAATAGTGTTGGATGCCATCTCCTATGTATTGAATCGAACATTTGAAGATATCTTCCTCAAGTGCTTGCATGGCTTTAGGAAGATAAGGGGAACACAGAGCTTCTTTGCGTACGTACAAAGTTGGGGAGAGATTGACCGAGCCATAAAAGCAGACATCGTTAGCTGCTTTGACAACGTTAACCACAAGGGACTGAATCAAGCCTTTAATGAATACATTGATGATCCACAATTTACCAATCTCATTCATGCTTTCTTGACTACCGATATAAAAAATAAGAGAAAGAAAGAGCTATGCAGTCATAGATAAGGGAATCCCATAAGGAAGGAATATCCTTCGCCCGTACTCATGAATGTTTTTTTACACCAAAATTGATTGCAAAGTAACGGATTCCTTAACTCATATAAGATATGCACGATACTCAGATGACTTACTCTTGGCTATCAAGACCGGATTCTTGGATATATAGATATAGTGCAATCTAAAATAAAGGAATTTATAGTCTAACTCCAACTTGGTATGTTACGTACCTTCTACATACGGAAATTCTTTCTTTTGTTTTAAATGAATACATTAGTCCGTCTTAAAAAATTAAATCTTAAAGCTTTACTTGATAGTTATGATAACAATGGTGAATTTCTTCTTCATTTGTGCATTTTGTTGCACAGACCTTAACCTTCTACATATTCGAGAACTTGATGGTGCAAAACCTCAATACCAAAGATGCCCAACAAATTCATATTTCTTTTAAAAATTTATGAGTGTCCAAGCTTTCAATCTAATGGTAACTGCACCGGAAAAGCCCCAACACAGATGAAATTCATGTGGGAGGGACCTAAGACATTCAAATAAGGATTTGTGTCATGAGAATAGGTATACTCAAAAAATGAGGGGGTGAGGGTGTATAACTATAGTGGGAGTTTGGAAACCTTCCAAAGAATGAGATGTTTAGATCTTTTTCAAACGAGATAGCAGTGGGTGGGGGTTAAAAGAGAGGCAGAAAGTGTCATCCATGGTTAGCCAGATGCAAGTTTCCTGTTATTTAAGTCCCATTAAACTATCCATAGTTAGAGAATATAAAAAGATGATGTTATAATCTCATCTAATATTGAATTCAAAGTAAATAAAGATGTAACATAAAGTCATAATGTTAAGAAACAAAATATATGAAAGTGAGAGAAAAAATGTATCTTAAGAAACAAAACAGGTTTATGTTTACAGATGTTTCTTTCTCTCATATAGTTTCTGGAGTTATGATGATTACTGGGGAAGAAAGTGCGGCTATCAGAAGCAGCTAGAGCAGTTGTATCTTGGGAACTAGCGGGTGGATTTAATCTCAGGTCACAGAGCAGGTGTACAAACTCCTCAATCACATGATAAATGTCATCATATGAGGGTGTAGAACCAAAACCACGATCGACGATAGGTTTCAAATACCCCAATGCACCAACTAGACGTGGATCATCTGACATCAAGAGTGTGCTAGTGTATGAGGACTGACTGGCATCGTATGTAGATCAGAACTCAAGGTTCTGTATATACAAGTGTGACACTCATAAATACCAATGCATGTACTATGGGGTACAGTCTCCAAGAAAAAAACAACTTCATGTGATCGCATCCTATCACTGAGCACGTGATTCTTCCAACTTTCCCATAACATAGCAATGTACGGATAATCCACCTGATATTGATTGGGCTTGGCACCACGCAAAAAATTAGTAGGGGCCATTAGAGGGGAAGGAATGTACTGGACCCGACCGAACTGATGTAGCACCCAGTCCAAGTGATAAGGCTCGACCACATCAAGGCACTTCAGCATGCCATGATAGAATGCAATATCACTAAATGGATATTGCGCTCGGAAGATAGGGTCCAGTACACTTGTAAATCTATATAATCTAAATAAAGATCTACGTAATTGATGTAAATATATGTATATTTAATGTATTGCCTTATTAACACTTAATGCATCAAGTGTTTCTCGCATAACCCGCAAGTTCTCTCTAAGTGACCCAGTCTCTTTCTGTGAACTCCATCTGTAGACCCGTGGCTCGTTTCCCTCGTATGCTATGTTGCAATTAGGTGTGAAGTAGGGAAAGCGCTCATAAAACACAACCCCCTCAAGTAGTGTGATATACCCTACCATCTGTTTTACTTCCACCTAACTTGCAGATCATTGCTGATAGTATAAAATGGGCTAGGGTTGCAGCACCCCACACATAGTCCTGCACTTCCCACAAATTTTCCAGAAACTTCAGATACATCGACACCCGCATAGAAGATTTGTCAACGAATAACATACAACCTAATAAAAATAATAAGTAAGCCTTGACTGCACACTCAATCCAAGTCAGATCAGATTCGTCATGCACATTGATAAACATAGTCCTCAACTACTCCAACCACACAGATGTACCCCGAATGGCTGTAAGCTCTTCCCTCGCATCCTGGGCTGACACTCCCAGCTGCACATACACTAAGGTGACTGTAGCATCCAATGATAGTTTATAAGAAATGGAGATAGTTCGGCCAACAACCGAAATCCCAAGTAGGCATGAGACATCGTCCAAGGTAATAGTCATCTCCCTGAACTGCATGTGAAAAATATTAGTCTCTAGATATCATCTCTCCACAAATGTTGAGACTGCTACCTTGTTTACAAATTTGTACGTTATTGTGACAAAGGAGTACAAGCCGGAAGCACCGATCATTAGTTGGAACATCTCATTTAGAGGATTAAACCTCTAAAACACCCACTCATTAATCTTCTAGTTGTGCGATAAACATTTAAGCCGTTCCCGCTCCTGCAAAAACAAAAAGTAATAAATATAAACATTCAAAATTAACAACATTTAATAACAACAATAAATAAAAATAATCAATGGGTTTTGCAATACCTGTCATTTCCAAATTGTCGCAGTAACACGTGTGTTGAAGCTCACTAATAATGAAGGGTCTTCAGGAGCTCAAGGAACAAGACCCTCCTTAGCCTCAGCCTCTTCGACGAGTAAATATGCAAAGTTGTTGTCTACTTGACAAGACACTGATGCTTTTGACGCATCAGTGGACACTCTCAACCTATTGGCATCACGATTTCTTCTAGCCAATGCTGTCGGTGGCACACGAGATGTATGAGAAGTATTGATATCCATATTTGTTATAAACCGAATTAACCGTTAGAAAAAGATAAAAACAACCAACTCCATTAGATTGAGACAATGATTAGAGTAAACACATACCACATACCTTATGTCAAGGGCATTCATATTATACATTAATCTTCTTTTTTATGTTAAGGCATTCAGATCATACATTTATCAAACTTGGAAAAATACAAAATGTGAAATGCTTAGAAAAAAGAAAAAAGAAATGTAAATGATGCATGTACCAGCAACATATAGATAGACACTACAATATAAATATCATTAAATAAAAAAATTTAATTTGTTTTGTTTTTGGTCCCTATTTAGAGGTGTAGATCTGAACAACACTAGCATTATTCGGGCCTGCACCACCGAACAAAGAAGGAAAAACAAATATATATATATATATATATATACTTACCTGTGGAGGGAAGAGGTAGGGGCGGCAACAACAACTGCGACAGGTAGTCCGACGACAATGGTGGTGGCAGGACGTCCGACGGGGGGGGCCTAGGTGGCACTGATCGGAGGCGGGAAGAGAAGAGGAAGAAGAAGACGAAGAAAGGAGGAAGAAGAAGAAAGGAAGAGAGAAGAGAGGAAGGAAGAGAGAGGAAGGAGGAAGAGTGGCTGTGGTTTTACGTTTACGCAAAGAGAAAAGAAATAGGGGGTGTGGTGAGGAAAAAACATAAAAGAGGGGTTTAGGGTTGTGAGGGTAATTTGGGAAGGGAATGGGGTGTGGTGAGGAGTTTTGGGGGTGTCAATAGCCTCTCTCATTTTTTTTTTTATTTTAAAATTGTTTTTACATTTTTAACCCTATACACCTCACCTTTTGTGTTTAGGGACAGGGGAGAACAGACAAATTGGGTGTAGCATATATATACACTGAGGCCTACATGACAATCGTCATATTCATACAGGTAAGGGCGGAGCAAGGATTTTCACGTAGGGGGGACAAGCCAAAGGATTATGTGCGCTCTGTTAATAGGTGCCAACAGTATGCCCACAATCAGAAGGCGACACGTTACATAAAAAAAAGTGAAAAACACCTCCCAATAAGTGTAAATCACTTTTTCAACATGACGTGTCACTTGCTAGTGGCGAGCAAACAGTTGACACCCATTAAGGGGCACACCTAATCCAAGGGCAAGGATTCTCCCGAATTTTAAATTATCTCCAGTTTCAATGGATAGGTATCACTCCATTGACAATCAATGTGTGACACGTGGCCTTACAAAGGGTGTTTGGGCCAATACACATGGGTCAAAGGAGGGTATTATGGTAAATATACAATTAATAAGTACTAGTGTATCTATTAATCAAAATAGATGTTCTGTCCAAGACACCAAGTGACTTCACATGGAATAAAGTAGATAGTGGTTGGATGAAATTTTAAATTCCCACCCATTTTATTCCAAATGAAGTCACTTGGCACCCTGGACACCATCCTAGACAGGAAATTTGCTCCCTTTATTAATGCACCCTTTGTCAGACATTGTGTCACATCCTGAGCAGAAAATGGAGGGGTACCAGTTCAGTCAAATTGGAGTTGACGTGAAGTCATTTTCTGGTAAGGTGGGGTAATTGATTTCAATCATTGGGTACTCACACATTAAGGGGGGGCAACTGATTCCAATCAGGTATAAAATTTGTCTGGCCCATCAGTATTACAACAGTACTCAGACATTGAGGGGGGGGGGCAACTGTACCCCGTTGCTCCTATGTGGCTCCGCCACTGTTTGCGACATGGGTGAAACCATGGTTCATTTTTTTCTGCTGCGGGATTGTCTTCAGGTATGTCCAATCCTCTCTTTAGTTTATAACATTGGTATCAAAGCCATACTCCGTGCATCCCATATCTTTGTTCCTTCTTTTTTAGGCGAGCTTTCGATGACCTCCAACAAAGTGGTTATTGCCAATGGAGTCCTACACTTTAAAAGTAGTTAGCCATGCCTTAAACGAGGCTGTCAGGATTGGAAAAAGATGGAATACAAATTTATTTTAAGTCTAAAAAAAACCACTTGATGACACCAACAGCATGGTTTTTGCTAACGGAAGTCTCCTGATGGCCTTATGGCTTGGGTGGCTTGGGTCCACTTCATGTTGACTTTCTTGGATGGGGAATCAATTAAAAAATTTTAGAATTTTTTTACAGTTCACTATTCACTATTCATCATTCGCACACTATTCACTATTCATTCACTATTCATCACTCGCGCACAATTCACTGTTCATTGTGCACTATTCCTCTTTTGTGCATTGTTCATTGTTCACATGCACTATTCCTCTTTCGCGCACTGTTCACTATTTATGTTCACTATTCCTCTTTCGCACACTGTTCATTGTTCACATGCACTATTCCTCTTTCACGCATTGTTCACTGTTCATGTGCACTATTCCTCTTTTGTGCACTATTCACCATGCACTGCTCACCATGCATTATTCACATTCGTGCACTATTCTCTTTCATGCACTATTCATCAGGCACTATTCATTTTCACTATTCAAAAAATTCAAACTTTGAGTTTTTAGTGCCGATTCAACCGAGATAGAGAAGGTACCATTTTCAAGTTTCTTGAAGATAGTCGAGGCCCCCAATATTGTGCAAGGGATTCAGCCAAGCTAACTCCGAGATAAAATCTTGCTCGAGTTAAACTCTTGTCTTTCTACGAAGTCACACTCTCTAGTAGAGACGAATAAGTCTTTGCCATTACTTAAAGCCCAGGGTCAATGTGTTCTTAATATTATCAAGATTTTGGCAACATAACACTTAGTTAGTACTTGAATCAAGAGTATGCTCAAGGTGCTTGGAGTGTTTTCACAACACCAAGACCAAGCCAAACTCAACTCTATGAGATGCGTAAATCTCTTGAATGAGATAGTGCTCTCAAGAGGAGTGGATGACTGGAGACCTCAAGGCCAAAGTTGAGTTCTCAATAGACAAATGGTAAGTGAGATGATGGTGAAGGTGGTGATAGTGGAAGTAAGGGAAGGGGTGAGTTGGAGAGAGATGAAGATGTTGGAATTGGGCTAGCGTATCCTTCACTTCCAAGTCTTCTCTCTTCTTTTAAAACTCTTTTCAGCTACACATTTCTTACACCCTCATTCATGTCTATATAAAGGCACAATCGCCAACTCTCTCCTCATTTGCACACCCCAAGGTGTGGGTGGTCAAGACATGTTCACCTTTTAGCGTATGAGACGTTGGTATATAGAGCTGAGTGACCGAGGTTTTCATGGTTTGGTATATCATGTAGGTGGGTTGGGATTGATAGAGGTTTAATGCTTAAAGAAGAAATATGTAAGCAGGCAAAACAGTGTGCAGATGGGTCAACTACAACATGGTTTTGAACCCAAGTTTATACACCAAATAGAAAGGGTATAGGTAAGTCCAGGTGATCTGCGATTACCCTATTTTCTGAGACGGAAAATAGAGCATTCAAACAGCCTGTAGACATTTAAAATATTCAATAATCCCCCACTTATTTTAAACAATTATTTAGTGGTTTTATAACATGCTTTAAGTGAGGTCTCCACGCATAAGTAAAGGTGGCATCAACCTTGAACCCTTACATAGTGTAGATAGTCATTAGCATGTTTGAATTATCTCAGTGGATAAATCCTTGAACTGAGTATTTTGACAGCTAAGACTTGTCACACGTACAGTCCTCCCAACAAGGCTTTACTCATTTTTATAATTAGATTAACATTTAAGGTCTTGCTATACCCCAGTTTACTGAAGTACCTTAGAGATAGCCTGGGTCTCATAGGAAGTGACCAGCTTCGACACTTAGATAGGTGAGTCTTCTATCAGGAGCTTTTGCAAACCCCAACCCAATCTGGGTCTATAGAACTCATTAAGAGTTTCGAATTCTCATCCTCCATCATCCATGAGTTTAACTCACATGTAACAAGAACATGTTCTACAGGAAATTCCTTCTGTAAGAACCACACATTCATCTACAAGAATTGCATTTGTAGGCTCATCATAGGAAGAGACACATTTCATTAATTAAAATTTGTGCTTTCAAGTGGGTGATACATTTGACACGTTTTCCTATTGAACCTTGAGCTATCAAGTTGGTTTTCCATTGAACATTGAACAGTCAGGTTGGGTATCTAGTCAAAATACACTTTATAGGCTTTCAAGTCTCATTCCCCTAGATGTACTGGAGGTTAACTCCTTGCTCAGGCCTTTTAAGAGTGGGTCTGCTAAGTTCTCCTTGGACTTCACATACTATACAGCCATAATGCTATCAGTGATAAAACCCTTCACATGATTGTGCTTCAGGCATACGGTCTTGGATTTCCCATTATAATTCTCGTTGTCTACCTTAAAGATGGTAGCTTGATTATCGCAGTAGATGGTTAAAACAGGCATAGGCTTATCCCATATTGGTACGTCTACCAAGACATTTCTTAACCACTCTGCCTCTTCTCCTACCGAAAACAGGGCTATAAACTCTGACTTCATTGAAGAATGGGCCAAGCACATTTATCTTTTGGATTTCCAGGAGATCGCACCTCCTACTAAAGTGAAAATCCAAGCAGTCACATATTTGGAATCATCTGGATCAGAGTTCCAAGTAGCATCACTGTGTCCTTCGACAATAGCGGGATCCTTGCCATAGCTAATTCCATAGTTCATGGTTCCTTTTAGATACTGTAGAACTGTATACAATGCATTCCAATGCATATGTCCTAGGTTGCTAGTATATCTACTAAGCATCCCTACTACAAAGGCAATATCAAGCCGAGTGTAGTACATGACATACATTAAGCAGCCGATAATCTATGAGTATCTGTATTATGATACTCGACTCCTTATGCTGTTCATCAACTTAAAGTTGGGATTCACTAGGGTAGATGTTGGAACAGTCTCAAGCATATCGAACTTCTTGAGTACCTTCTCAATGTAGTTGGATTATGAAATCATAATGTCTTCATCATCTAGAATGATTTTTGATTCCAAGAATTGCTTCAGCAACCCTTAGGTCTTTCATGTCAAACACAGATGACAAAAACCTCTTTGTGTCATTAACATAATATTTATCAGTTCTAAAGATGAGCATGTCATCCACGTAGAGACTGATGATCACACATGAATCTCCTTTGGTCTTGGAGTAAATGCACATGTCTCCATTGTTGGATGTGAATCCATTGCCATGAGAGTCTGTCTGAACTTGTCGTGCCATTACTTGGGTGCTTGCTTCAATCTGTACAAGGATCTTATTAGCTTGCACACTTTCTTCTCTTGTTCAGACATAACAAATCCTTTGGGTTGATCCATGTAGATTTCTTCTTCCAATTGGCCATTTAGGAAGGCAGTCTTTACATCCATCTGATGTATGATCAGGTTCTTTATAGAAGCCATGGCCAACAACAACCTGATAGTTGAGATTCTTGCAATAGGTGCATAGGTGTCAAAGCAGTTGAAGTCTTTCTTCTCTTTGAACCCTTTAGGCACTAAACGGGCCTTATATTTCTCAATTGAGCTATCGGGTTTAAGCTTCTTCTTGAATATCCACTTACAACCAATTGTCTTGCACCCCTGAGGGAGATCCACCAGAATCCATGTGTTGTTTGACATTATAGAATACATTTCATCTTCAATCGCTTCCTTCTAGAACATAACATCATGTGACCGTATAGCTTCATTATAGGAGAGTAGGTCTCCTACAACAACATAAATAGAGAAATCAGGACCAAAGTCCTTTTCCTTGCTCTTCCTAATACTTCTTCGCGGGAAAGGAAAAGTTGTCTTAATTGCTCTGTCTCTTTTCTTAGAGTTTGCGACATCAACCCCCACTATTTTTTAGGTCTTCTAGAAGGGAAACACGTTCTCAAAGAACTTAGCATTAGTGGATTCAACAATGGTGTGTGGATTAGGAGTCTCCAGATTCAGAAATCTATAAGCCTTGCTTGTCATGGAGTATCTAATGAAAGCACAATTAGCTCCTCATGGTCCAACATTAAAGGTATGCTCGTGTGGCAGTTTCACTTGAGATAGACATCCCCAGGTTTTGAAGTAGCTCAAATTGGGCTTCATTCCTTTCCATATCATATATAGAGTAATCTCAAATTTCTTTTGAGGAACTCTATTCAGTATATGGCAGGCAGTCAACAATGTCTCAAGCATGAACTAGAGCTTATCAGAATGGTGTTGACCATTTTGGTCAATGTTCGATTCTTTCTCTCTGCAATCCCGTTCTGTTACGGAGTATAAGGTGTTGATGTCTCTCTATGGATAACACAATCTTCATAGAATTTAATAAATTCAGAGTCCATATATTCGCCTCCCCTGTCAGATCTTAATACCTTGATCTTTAGGTTAAGGAGATTTTCAACTTCAGCTTTATAAGATTTGAACTTCTCAAACGCTTCATCTTTAGTTCTTAGTAGGTACACGTAAGTGTATTTTGATGCATCATTGATGAAGGTTATGCAGTATCTGTTTTCTCCTCTAGATCGAGTATCCGTCATCTCGCAGATGTCGATATGTATTAGGTTTAGCACTTTTGGTGATCTTTGCATGCTTTTGAATGATGTGCATGTGACTTTACATTTGTTGCACACAATACATTTCTCATTATTTGTATTAGCAAGATTGTTAATAAGTCCTAGGTTAGACATGTGCTTGACCTTTTTATAATGAACATGACCTAATCTACTATGCCATAATTCACAAGACTCAATCAAGTAAGCAGAAGTAGAAGGCCTTTCATTCATAACATTAAGTTTGAACATTCCAGATTTGGCAAATCATTTGCCTACAAACATTTTGTTCTTGGAAAGTACAAACTTATCAGACTCGAACACCAGCTTGAAGCCATGCTTGCTCAGCAGCGATCCAAAGATGAGGTTCATTTTGATGTCTGGGACATGTAGGACTTCTTTGAGGGTAATGATCTTCCTAGAGGTAAACTGCAACTCTATTATGCCTTTTTTGATGACTCGGGAGGATAAGGAGTTTTCCATGAACATATTCATACCTTCCCCCATTATTTGATAGGTAGTGAACAATGTTCGATTTCCACAGATGTGCCTAGTGGCACCGGTGTAAATCCACCAATCAGTCTCCTCTCTTGCCATGTTGGCCTCAATCACAACAGTAGAAAACTCATCATCTTGGACTTTACGCTTGCCTTTGTTCTTCTTCTTGCTGCATTGATCATTGCCATGCTTACGTTGGTGGCAAGCTCTTACTAGGTGACCTATCTTGCCACAGATGTAGCAGTGCATCCTGGTCCTTGTCTCTTTATAGTACTTTTCATAGGGCTTTTTACGGCCCTTGTCAGTCCTCTTGAAATCTTTTCTCTTTGGAGAGAATCGGCCCTTAGGCTTGTTTTCAACAACGTGAGCCTTCTTAGTAGGCTCTGGCTTCTTTCCTTTCTTCATTGCCAGCTCCTCCACCTGAAGGTGGTGCATCAGAGTGTCAAGCTTTATGTCCTCAGTTTCATGCATAAGCTTAGTCTTGTAATCTTGCCATGATGGAGGTAATATGAAAATCAACCCATTGACGTGAAATACAGGGTCTAGAAACATCCCTACAGTAGTGATTGCATTGACAATCTTCTGGAAATCCTTAGCTTGTTCCAAAACAAACTTGTTATCCACCATCTTGAATTCTCTATAGCTTTGTACATTGAATTTCTTGCTTCCAACAGCTTCTCCCTTGTAAACCTTAACTACGGCATCCCACATTTCTTTTGCAGTCTTGGTCTTCTTGACGAATTGATTAAATAGGCTGTTAGAAAGCATCTCCAAAATCATATGACGACACTTGTAGTCGGTTGTGTCCCAACTTTTGTTTGCCTCATGAGCGGCATTACTTTCATTAAGTGTTGCTTCATCTTTAAATGGAATTAGTAGAGGTGCATCAGTTAGCACATAGTGGATATTTAACTGTTTTAATGTAAACTCAATCTTTTCTTCCAATCTCTCAAAGTTCTCCTCATTGAATTGGGTCAATTCAAAGTGAAAGGTCCCTAGTTGCACAAAGGGAGCAGACATATCTTCAAATTGTTGACTTTCTTGGATGGAGAATCAATTAAAAAAATTTAGAATTTTTTTTACTATTCACTATTCACTGTTCATCATTTGTGCACTATTCACTGTTCATTGCACTGTTCATCACCCATGCACAATTCATTGTTCATCATGCACTGTTCACTGTTCATGTGCACTATTCCTCTTTCGTGCATTGTTCACTGTTCACGTGCACTATTCCTCTTTGGTGCACTATTCTCTTTCATGCACTGTTCACCACGCACTATTCACACATTCGTGCACTATTCACCGGGTACTATTCATTTTCACTGTTCAAAAAATTCAAACTTTGAGTTTTCAGTGCTAATTCAACTGAGACACAAGTGCCATTTTCGCGTTTCTTAAAGATAGTTGAGGCCTCCCAATATTGTACAAGGGATTCGGCCAAGCTAACTCCAGGATACAATCTCGCTTAGGTTGAACCCTTGTCTCTCTACGGAGTCGCATTCTCCGGTAGAGACGAATAAACCTTCGCCGTTACTTAAAGCCTAGGGTCAATGTGTCTTTAATATTATCAAGATTTCGGCAGCATAACACTTAGTTAGTGCTTGAATCAAGAGTATGCTCAAGATGCTTGGAGTGTTTTCACAACACCAAGACCGAGCCAAACTCAACTCTATGAGATGCGTAAATCTCTTGAATGAGATAGCACTCTCAAGAGGAGCGAATGACCGGAGACCTCAAGGCCAAAGCTGAGTTCTCAACGGTCAAATGGTAAGTGAGACGATGGTGAAGGTGGTGATAGTGGAAGTAAGGGAAGGGGTGAGTTAGAAAGAGATGAAGATGCTGGAATTGGGCTAACGTATCCTTCACTTCCAAGTCTTCTCTCTTCTTTTAAAACTCTCTTCAGCTACACACTTCTTGCACCCTCGTTCATGTATATATAGAGAGGGAGAAAGGCACAATCGCCAACTCTCTCCTCATTTGCACACCCCAAGGTGTGGTCGGTCAAGACATGTTGACCCTTCAGCGTATGAGACGCTGGTATACAGAGCTGAGTGACCGAGGTTTTCATGGTTTGGTATATCATGCAGGTGGGTTGGGATTGATAGAGGTTTAATGCTTGAAGAGGAAATATGCAAGCAGGCAGCAGGGTGTGCAGATGGGTCAGTTACAACAGGGTTTTTTTTTCCTACTCGTATTAAAAAGAAAAACCAGTAACTCAATGCCCATGGTTATAGCCGCCCTCAGGCTCATGTCATTAATAAAGGTTGGTGAAGACGACCTCATTGCTCCAACAAACATTCTTTCCTTTTTCTGAATATTAAAGTAACAAAAAAAAAGGGGAAGGAGTCGTATGAACCCAAAATTCGTATCTATAAGTATCCTGATCCAACTCCAAAATGTCTAAAGGAGTTTCCTTTATGGGGCCCATACAGCTCTTTAAGTGGAAGGATATTTCCCATGTCTAACCCGAGATCTTTTTAAGATTTCGTTTAAAATATCAGGCAGTGAAGAGTATGCGGAACCAGGGTGAAGATGAATAGTTTGTTGAGCCGTAATCAATGGCTAAGAAGTATTCCTTTCCTTCAGGCCCAGTCTGGTTGCCTTGAATTGTATAGAAAAGAAAAGAAAAGAATAGAAAATAAAATCCCATAAGAAAAGGAAAGAAAATAATCATGAGAAATACATGACAAAACCAATTTTTCATGGCAATCAGATGGCTTAAAAGTGAGTTCTTGAGAAATTTTTGTCATCAGAAAACATTTTCACGGCAACTAGACTGGGCCTCAATGGAACCGTCATCACACCTCTAAGAAAAAGATTATTTTATACTTTGAAGCAGTGGGGACAGCCATGGTTGGTCTCTAAAGTCCTTTGATATCTATCAACCTCTCCAATAAAGAGGTTAGTGGGGACCACTAGCATTTAGTGGTGCAGTGGCACTCACGGTGATTCCTAATAGAAGTATGATTTCGTGTGTAGGCCATTAATTCCTATCAGCTACTACCTTACAATATCAAGCGATTAAGATATGGTGATACCAAATCCGTGGTCGGCAAGATATAGGGCTATCTCAACTCTAGGGGGTGGCATTTCATGCTGGTAGGTCAGATTTGTGTCGGGTCAAGTTAAGGACTAAATCATGTTAAAACGGGTCAACCCATTTGACCTGAGACATGTTTACGATCTGGATCTGCATCAAGTTTGCTGGACCAGATTCGTGTCAGGTCAAGTTCAGCCTGAACTCTGATACTATGACATGTGACTAATACTCAATCATGTCCTTAGATCCTTCGTTGCGATCAACCGGAATCACGATTCACCTGTAGATGTGACCGGAGTTGTATTTTACAATTCCAAAAGTCGCGATTAAACATTTAATAAATAAATGATTAATTAATCCTTAATTTGGTTAATTGAAGAATGAGTTGAGATTATTAATCCTCAAAATAAAATTATTCGCTTGAATTAAGATTAATGGTATAGTTTATGTGTGTAAGAGATGATTGTTAGAAATACTTTGTTGTTCGATTTGATTACATAAACATTGGCATTAAATCCTGACTCATAGGGTGGGATAATTTTATAATGTGTGTGTGCAACATATTACAAATCCCTAATTAATTACACAATGTCTGTACTTGTAGATTATGGCCTCTGAGAACGTGATAGCTGACCTAACTAAAGGGGAGAGACTGGATAGAAACAACTATGACCTGTGGCAAAGGAAAACCTAGTATCTCGTAGAAGAGTAGGGTTTGCTCAAAACACTGATAACTAGCATGGCGGTCCCTAAGGAAAGAACCATAGCGCAACATAGATGGGATATGGAGCAATATCAAAACTGGCTTCAAAGAGACCGTTGTGTATGCTTTATTATGCTTAGTATAATGTACAATGATCTCATTGGACAATTTGAATAATGTAAAACCGCTAAAGACATATGGGAATACCTGAAAATGTCTTTCACTTGTACCTCTACTGCAAGGTTAAGGGCCATGACTCTTAGGTTCGAGACATATAAAATGGATCATAACTTAACAATGGTTGAACATCTTAAGAAAATGTCTCAAATGATAAAAGATCTAAAAAGTGTTGGCAACAACCTGTCAACTGAGTTACAAATTCTTTTCATCTTAAGGTCACTGCCTAACTTTTGGGAACAAATGAAGCTCTTGATGACGCACAACGAAAGCATCACCATGTTCACTTAGTTGGCGCGTCATCTGGAGCTCGAGGTTAAGCGCCAATCTTCTAAGGGTGAAGGAAAATTTTTATTTGCCTAAGGTAAGAAAGGGTCCTTCAAGTCTAAATATAAAGCTAAAGGAAAAGCTCTGAACAAGGTAAGACATGGTGGACTAGGTCCACAAAAGGGCAAAGGTGTGAAACAATATGGAAGACTCGGTGGAGATAAAGACAAGACCAAAGTAAAATGCTATAATTGTCATAAGATGGGCCACTTCACTCGTGAATGCACTGAGCCAAAGAGGGTATCATCTGTCACTCTCCTTAATCATCAAACCTTTGAGTGTTCTAAGGTTTTTCTTGTTCATTCACTAATACCATCTTGGTTTGTGAATTCAGAAGCGACCAAGCATGTTGTCAGAGATCAAGTTAGGTTCATGGAATTTCAATGGATTCCAAGGGGTAACTAGAAGATGTATATGGGGAACAACACTAGCGAGGACGTATTTGGAGTTGGTACCTACTAGCTGCAATTATGAACTAGACATACATTGATCCTATACGACGTATACTATGTTCCTGGAATTCAAAGGAATTTACTTTCAGTTTCTGCATTAGTTGATCTAGGTTTAGTTTCAAATTTTCAGTTGATAGGGTAGGTATTTCCTTAGATTCGGTCTTATATGACCATGGGCATGTGATAAATGGTTTATTTCTATTAGAAATAGATAATTCTCCTATTGCTTCGTATGCTTGTTTTGATTATACTTTGATGACTTCAAGTAATGGTAATGTTACTAACAATTAGGTTGTGGTATGCTAAACTAAGACATATTGGACAAGATAGGATGAACAAGCTAGCTCGAGAAGGCCTTCTAGGCCCACTCGCTAAAGTAGATCTTCCTACTTGTGAATATTGTCTAACTAGGCAATCAAGTAGAAAGCCTTTTGGAAAGGCATTGCATGCAATTGTTCCCTTAGAGTTAGTTTGTTCTGATATTTGCGAACCTTTCAATGTGAGGGCACGAAACGGAGCCTATTATTTCATCACATTTATTGATGACTACATGCGATATGGTTATGTCTTTTTAATATCGCATAAATATGAAGCATTGGATTATTTTAGAAAGTATATACTAGAGGTTTAACATCAAGTGGATCAAATGATTAAAACCTTGAAGACTAACCGTGGACGTGAGTACTTGTCTAAGCAATTTAAAGTGCTCAGTGAAGCATTTATTAATTGATGATTCGTTTTACTCCTGTTAGCACCCAAATTTTGACTCGAGCTAATTAATGGAGTCAGATGGGTTCATTATGGCAAGAGACAAAGTCAAATCCTAGACTCCTATGAACCCCAGATAGTTAAACATTCTCAAACGATACTCTGGTCACAAATGTAATGTCAATGTCCAAACTCCACCCAAGGATCAATCAGACTGAACCCTAATTTCTCCAGAAAACACCTTAGGACTGCGAAGATCTAAGCTTTAAACTATCATCTCTATTTCACTTTGAATTTTTCAACCTTCATAAGCCGCACTGAAAGGCTGGTAAATTACCACTCCTATACCTCTAAAAAACCCAAATTTAGTATATGAGACTCATTTTATCTAGGACTCCTCATCCTTCATAAATCTTCCTAATGTGAATCCCTCTTGAATTTGCCAACCTTCATAAGCCTTCTCACATTGATGCATCAAAAGGTTGGCAAATTACCATTATACCCTTACACCTTCAAAAATCCCAATTAAGCCCAATTAGACTCATTTTCTCCAGAATCCTTTATAGTAAAGCCATCTTGAATTTGTCAACCTTCACAATCCTTCTCGCATTGAAACATCAAAAGGCTGGCAAATCACCATTTTACCCGTGCACCCTCAGAAATCCAATTAAGGCCTACTTGAACTCATTTTCTTCAGAACTCCTCAAAAGTCTTTCCACAATGAAGCCATCTTGAATTTTCCAAATTTTACAAGTCTTCCAACGTTGAAAACCCAAAGGGCTGATAAATTACAATTTTACCCCTACACCTCTAAAAATCTCAACTTCAAGCTATATAACCCATTTCTCCATATTTCTCCAGCCTTCATAAGACTTCCTATATTAAAGCACAAAAGGCTAGATAAATTACCATTTTAACCTCATACCCCAAAAATAGACTATTTCTCTAAAAAATTAGACCCTTGGTAAATCCCTGAAGGCCTGCCACCGATCAAAAACTTAACTAGTCAATGGCTATATGCAAACAAGTCTAAGATCTCCCTAGGAAAAACCACAAGGGGCCTAATGCCCCGCAATCATCCCATACTCCCCCAAATTATAGCCAAATCACTTCTTCTAGCCATGAACACTCGGTGAACCTTAGAGAACTCACCTAAAATCTAAATCCCTCAAGGTTAGGCTCATTTTCTTAAATTTTTTGAGATCTTCGATAAACACCCTAATAGATAAGTCCATCCACAGACTTAGCATAGCTTGATGGCCCAGTTCTTCACAAATCCATGGTGTATTTTTTTATCAAGTGACCTTCATTCAGGAATCTCCTAGAAATTCATCGGGAATCAGATTGTCTGCCTATCAGGCCTTGTGGACTCATAGTTCTAAAACCTAGACAGCCATGATCTTTATTATTTCCAGTTCAAATCTATGAAAAATCTGTCTTAAGTCCACAAGAATTCTGGTCCGGGATAATTCAGGGTTTTAGACATAGCTTTTGACTCAAGTATCAGATTCGCGAATAGTCAAAGCATGTGTCTCACAAACTCTGAAGACTATCTTTCATATCAAGATCTTAAAAATCAATTTTAGCATTTTTCCCTTCCTGTATAGGTATAAGTCATCCTAGAGTTGTTCAGAGCTAGTTTTGACCTACCTACCCCCCTCTGAATCCAATTCTGACAATCGTGTTGCAACCAGAATATTCGGGAGATGCAAAAAACTCATAAACCTTGACACTCAGAGCTACAAAACCCAAAAGGAAAGCCTAGATAGTAAAGGAGAAAAAATCCCAAAAAGGTTGATATTTTTGAGAAAAAACAATCATTGTTTTTTCCAAAGATCCTATTTTTCCTAAAATACCCCCCAAAAACAAATTTTAATCCTCCAAATGAGGGGCTAAGACCCTAAGGCCCACAGCCCTAGCCCATGCTCCCTCACCCATCTCCTCACCTCCTCCACTCATTCTAACACCCCCTCTCCACTACCCATTTCTCATCCCCCTATACACCACTCATTTCTCACCCCCTTCCTACACCACTAGTCCCCCACCTCCTCACCTCAGCCACACAATCATCTTAACCACATGTCTCTAACATGTGGCTAAAGCCCTTCCACTTTTCCCTTTCACCACCACACACTTGTTGGGGCTTACCCCACCATGCCCATCCATATCATCTACCCCTAATGGCCCCCATCCTTTGATCACCACCTGTAAATACCCCCCATTGGAGAGGGGAGAATAATTCTGAACAAAAAACTCAGGAAAGAAAAAGAGAAAAGAAGAGAGAGAAGAGAAAGAGAGAGAAGAAAAAGAAAAAGAAAGAGAAAGAAAGGGAAGAAAAACTCTTAAATTAGGTTGGTCCTCCCCATTGTTCTTTTCTTATCTCCTTAGACCCCTCTTTCTGTAATCTACCCACCCTAGAACCCCTTAAAGCAGTCCCATGGTGGGACATGGGAGAGACAAGTTTGTCTCTCCCTTGTTGTCTTCTTTTGACCCAATGACAGTGTAGAGAATATAACTCCCTCCATACTTGGAGTATGAATCTCAAATTTTAGTTGAGAGTTAGTGACATAGTGACTTATCAGTCCACCAAATTGGAGTTATAGATGACACCATTTGACCCCTGAAGTGAAGCCCACTTGCTCACTATGTAAACATGTTCTGCATAGCACCACTTGAGCAGTGGTTAATTTTATAATTTTAATTCTTAGCCTATGTATGATTTTTATGAAATTATTTTTGAATTTAGTAAAAAACTAATTTAGATGTCTTCATTAATTTTTATACTTTATTTTATTACATTTTAAGTATTTTACTTGAATTTTTGCTAAATTAATTTTTTGCTACCTATATTCTACTCTTTGTCTAGTCATATAGGTTGTTTGTTAAATAAATTTCTTTATGCATACTATTTTGCTCTCAAATTTGTACAACAGCTTCATGACTCCCTATGATTTTTCTCCACCAAATTTGGGCCAACCCCTTGTGTATAACTCCCGAAATGGGCCTATAATTTGCTTTTTTTATAAAATTCTGTGCTAAAAGTACATATCCCATCCTTTTAGGAAAATCCAAAAGGGAATTCTCCTTGTTTCAGAGGGTTGGCCTTTTTTAGAGGACTCCCTAGGGTAACCACCCATCCCTCTAAAAAGCCCCATGCCCAGCAAACCTTGGGAACTAGCCCAAAAATCAAGAAAAAGCTCGCTAGATTTCTAGAACAATCACAGTATGCCTAATCTTTCAAAGAGTGAAAGATCAGGCATACCTGGTCATTTAGGCATACCTAAGTGAAGAGTCCCTCAACTATCCTTGAATGCTCAGAGGCCCTCATACTTTGAAAAACCTTTCCTCAAAAAACCCCAACCCTTCTAATATGTTGAAGTGACTAAGTGGGGACCATTTGAGTTGATATGCTTAATCTTTTATTCTGTGAAAGATCAAACATGTAAAAGTAATGTATTGTAAATTCCATGAACTAAAAAATACATGTATTGTATAGACTAGGACATGAGTAGATTCATGTTAAAGTCTAGAAACTTCTTGAGTCCAAGCCTCATGAAGATCATCATCAAGTGTCAAGAAGACCTTAAAAGAGTAAACCGGGAGCATACGAGTCATCCTGAAGGATCCATAACTCACTCCAAGCTTTCACAATGTAAATCAAGTAATGTGTGGTAGCCAAGGTGGACTAAGGGTCCAAAGAGGAGTTCTAAAGGTTTTAGGACTTTTCCGAACCATGGATGGGCGATCTAAAGCCTTCAATAGCATTTCTGAGGATTTAGAAGGTAATACAGGGGATTTGGATCGATCCAAGATCGATCTAGCAACTCTCGAGTTGCAGGTTCTAAGTGTTTTTTGCACTTGGATCGAGCCAAAGTTGCAGAAATACTATATAATGGTTTAATCTTTAAAAAAATAGTTTTTAATCAATGGGTAAAATATCTTGACCATTTGGAAAGGTTCTTATCCTATGGACATGAATCATTTTCATCCAATATATAAGGAGAAGAACTCAAATGAGCAAGGTAATGGTCATGAATGCTATTTGATAAAATCTTGCTTATTTTTTGGAAAATCCATAAGAGATTCAAGCCTCTAAAATTGTTGTGAATCTCTCTATAATCCTAGATAGGAAAATTTATATCCCATTGACCATTCTTAGCCTTATCTCTACATTGCTAAGTTAAATTTTGAAGAAGGTAACAAGGGTTATCTAAACCCTTGAGAAGAAAGGTGGGCTTGATAGTCACATTGTGCTTAAGGAGGAGCAATCCATCAAGATTGACTCTCTAGCTTAAAGAGCCAACCAAAAAACAATTGGGGAGCAATAGTTACATCTTGCTCAAGGAAGAACAACCCCAACTTGTGTGCAGAAGCAACATAAATGTATAAAGAGGTAAACCCTTGCCTTAACTTTTTATTAAAGTTATTGAGACCTCTCCCACCAAAGACACCGGGAGAACTTGCACTATCGTCGGAGACACCAATAATGTGTACCCATAGCTCTTTTATCGGAGACACCAGAAAAGTAGACCATAAACCACACCTGCCAGAGACACTAGGTGTAGCTTGCTTGGCAAGTAGACTAGGATTTTGTTAATTTTATCCTTGATTGTAATAGGTTCAATCTTAATAAAATTACATAGCTCGGTGGTGAGCTTTTGAGAGTGGATGTAGGCCTTTATGCCGAACCACTATACATCGTGTGTATATTTGTGATTGCTTGTGGTTTGCCTTTTCATTTATCATCTTCATTATTAAGCATTATACACATTGAATAAATTTCACTTATAGAAAAATTGAACATATTCATATCTATGTGAAAAATTCATTTGCAATTAAATACCAGGACAATTTAATCAACTAAGTAACAAGTGAATTTGGGGGCAATCTAAATTTTTTTTAAATAATCCTATTCACCCCCCTCTAGGATCTATACATAGGAATTTCAAAGTGTACCAGTATTTTCAAACGTACCTTACTATTTCAAGCGTCCCAATTTGAAATGATATCCCCCTGTCCCTAGATGTCTAGTGGTTCACAACAACCTACTGATACACAAAACTCTAGAATGTATTTCATGAATAATTTCCAGAACCTTGAAATGACTTCAAAGATAAAGTAGGGCTAATCCAAGGCAGTACACTTGAACTTTCACTCTGTGAAAGATAAGGCATATGTCTGAAGGATTAGGTGTACTAAGAGAAAAATCCCTATTTTACCCTTTTTGATAAATTAGAAGGTGGGGATGAAACCCCACACTTCTAGAACCATAGGAAACCCCTATTCTAACCTCTAGAACCCTTGCCTAACCTTTGTACATAGACTAGGCCTAGTATCAAACATTTAAGTGTCAAACACCTAAGTTTTACCTGAGAGACAATGCTGGTGTCGTGACTGCTACATCAGTGCGATCCGGCTACGTAACCTGACCCAATCACTGCCTTTCAATCCTTTTTAACTTTTTATAGTCTCCACCTTACCCTAGGGTCATGTCATATTGGTTCATGACTCAAAGACCCTAGAACTCAGGTTCCCAAAATACTCACATTGGTATAACATAGTCTTGACCCCCCTTTCACTAATGTATTTCAGTAGCGAGGAGTACTTTGTAAGTATATAAATACACTAAAATAAACCTACCTTGAATCACTCTCACAATCAGACGTACTTAACTATTGAAATTTGTACAAACAACAAACCCCTAGAACTACATGCAATTCAATCCCGACAAAACCCTAGGAATAACGAACCATACAAGATCGGGTATATAGCCAGGCGGAGACTATGTCTCAGGTGCAACTGTAATGATCACACCACGAGGGTGGTCTAGACCAATAAAAATCAAAAGAACATGGCCCTTCACTTTTGCTTACTAGCATTTGGAAATTTCTAGGTTAGAGGAGCCACCCTAAAAAGGTGGGCAATTGGGGTGACTAACACCTTCCCCAATTACAACCAAACAGCTTACTTGAATCCCTGGAAAACCAAACCAGTTAGAGAGTCAATCCCTAGGCCCAAGTGCCTAGCTCAGGCCCTAAAAGTATATAATCTTCATTTATGGGAAAGGAGGTAGGCGTCTAACCCTGCCTATAAAAACCCGAGTTGGTGGCGACTTTGAACCCAAGCCTAGAGGCCGACCCATGTTGGCAGGGCACGGTTGCCTGAAGTGGAGTGGGTAGACCACTTGGTCTTTCCTCAATGCCCACAACTCCACAACAAAATGGCATAGCAGAAAGAAGGAATCATGCACTTCTTGATATGGTGAGGTCCATGATGGAGCATGCTAACCTTCCAATCAGTTTTTAGGGGGATGCATTATTGACTATGTCCCACATTCTCAATGAAGTTCCCTCTAAATCCGTCCCTACCACTCCTTATGAATTATGGACTAAGAGAAAACCCAATC